>JAOPHQ010004072.1:30000-32500 GCA_030340625.1 Merluccius polli
TGTACTAAACTCCTTCAAACATCTTAACCAATTGTTTTATTCAACAACGCAAACACAAACTAGCTGAAACAAATGCACAGGTTTCAACCCCCCTTGTTTTCACTCATTCATATGTTTTTTTGAGGGGGCTTAATAAGAAATAAGCCATAAGATGCCGTGGTTCACGTCGTGCCTAACAACGCCCCTAGCTGTTCTAAAATCACTGTCAATCACAGCCTTAAGTGGCTTATTGCTTTTAAAAAGCAGTTAATAAAACGATTACTATAGACTACCTAGTAAGATTTTACTAAATGAACACACAGCAACAATATAGTTCCTCAAGACAGCAACATGGTTGCCAAGCAACACACGCTAGCATACAGGCTTTAGGATACAAGCGCATTCATTCTGAAAATGAATTGTTATGCGGTCACAGGTGTGTGTGTAGTATTTTACAACGGCCTCCAGCCAATCAGAATCAAGGATCGGATCTATCTGTTTCATAAGATGAAATATGCAGGTACCCCCCCCCCCCCCCCCCCCACCCTTTCCTCTCCTCCCTGCAGGATCTTTTATTTTATTTTCAGCTCAGTTCAGTTTCCATCATTTACAAGTAGATTCAGAATTCTTCAAACGATGCATTTGATCATGTCAGACGCACACACGCGCGCGCACACACACACACACACACACACACACGCACAAAATCAGCATTGGATATGGAACATTGCGGCTGTAGTTCAAAGTAGCCCCGGAGCTGATTTGGGCATGACCCACCGCAGAGGAGAGAGAGAGAGAGAGAGAGAGAGAGAGAGAGAGAGAGAGAGAGAGAGAGAGAGAGAGAGAGAGAGAGAGAGAGAGAGAGAGAGAGAGAGAGAGAGAGAGAGAGAGAGAGAGAGAGAGAGAGAGAGAGAGAGAGAGACCAGCTTTCATATCAAGTCGTGTATGAAAGGTGGGCGCTGGTCCACTAGTAGATTGGGGGCATATAAAGCAGGCGGGACAAGTGTCCTGATTGGTTGAACTCTTACAGCTGGAAAGCCAATAGCAGACTTTATTCGCCGCAGCTTAATTAAGTGGCAAGCTGCTGGGTCTGATCCCCAATGTCCTCTGCCTAAGCAGTCTTGTGCAAAATGGTTAATTGTACCTTGTCTTTAATGATCTGTATCTACCACTGTAACTCTCTTTGGACAAAAGAATCTCTTAAATGACTTGTTGATTGTTATTTTAATTAAAATAGCATTTTAGTACAACTCGTTCCCTGGTAGTGTTGTGTTGAGCCCACTAGTGAACCAGTTGGCTATACAAGTAAACTACTTATTGCTGGACTTCTAGTTGGTTAAAAGTCTGAGTGTGGTGCATATCTTTGTGCACCTGGTAAGGTGTGTGTGTGTGTGTGTGTGTGTGTGTGTGTGTGTGTGTGTGTGTGTGTGTGTGTGTGTGTGTGTGTGTGTGTGTGTGTGTGTGTGTGTGTGTGTGTGCGTGCGTGCGTGCGTGCGTGTGTGTGTGTGTTAGTGGTGAAGAAATAATGTATTCAAAACAAATATATTATATATTCAGACAGGGAGAGAGAGAGAGAGAGAGAGAGAGAGAGAGGGGAGGGGTAGAGAGAGAGAGCATAATTATAGTCCATGGAGTGAATGGACTGCTCTGTTCTTTGATGTTTAGCTGAATCCCTGGAGTCTCTGACCTTCTGGTCCTGACTGGTGTCTTTGTCTTTGTGAGTCAAATATAATATTGACAATAAAAGGAACCTGCGTAGACCGTGATGATTTGATGTATTGTTACTGTCCGGTATTGTTGCGTGATGATGTGGGTCAGGTGTATTGTTGGTTCTCTTTGTGATGTACATTTTTGTGTGAAAGAATTTCCCCTCACAATAAATAAAGTCTAACTAACTAACTAACATGAAAACAGCACAACATAGCAGTCAACACATGAGCTTTCAGCATCGGCGTTGCCAATGTATTCCTAAGTTACTATCAGAGTTCAAACAAGCCTTGTTTGACGTTCTAAAACCAACGTAATCTAGACGCCAACAGCTTACTTCATTTCTAAAACTAAATACATGTTTTATGAGTTTAAAGCACTGACCTCCCGTCTATTGTTTGAATATTCTAATCACCCAACCCAGCGTCCGGCTCACCATGTGTTGACGTGTGATTTAAGCAATAAGCCACGAGAGGCTGTGATTTACAATGATCTTAGAACAGCTAGGGGGCGTTGTTAGGCACAACGTGAAAAACGGTTACTAAACTAGTAACTACGGTTACTAGACTGCCTAGTAAGATTTCACAAAATAAACACACAGCGACATAAAATGCGATCATTTATTGAAAACAAATCATCAGTCTTCCGCCAAACAATATAGTTCCTCCAGACAGTAAAATGGTTGCCAAGCAACACAGGCTGGCATACAGGCATTAGCATACAGTTGCTTTTATAGTAGAAATGAATTGTAATGCGGTCACAGGTGTGTGTTTAGTGGAGTATTGCACCACAATCAGAATCAAGGACTCGAACT
>JAOPHQ010004072.1:37500-55645 GCA_030340625.1 Merluccius polli
GTCGCAATGTCAAGAGGATATTTAGGAAAATACGGTTGACTGGGATTTTTTCTGATTTTTTTTTTGTTTATCACGCTTATTTATTCACTCATGTATTATTTATGTATGTGTTGATTTAGGACTACTCGTGGATTGGATGAAATGCACTAATGAAAAGGTTCAGTTACATTAACATGGCTACAGTAACCAGTTATCTTTAAGAAAATATATTTTTAGCCATGATAGACATCAGTAATGCCAATCAGTGCCTAATAAGCCTAAATGAAATGGGTTTGAGGAGGGGCAGCTCGTCGCATTTCCATAATGTCGTTGTTATGTCGGCAATTTAGGAGCACAATAACCTACAGTAAGTGCTTGCCTACACTATCGCTGTAAAACAGCCCAACGGTGAAAATGAGCATCTAAAAACAACAACCACTTTTTGCTGTTGGACGGTAAAAGGAGTTTGTTTGTCTTTCTGCTTTTTTTTAATGCTGCAGGTCACGTCCACCTGACAGACTTCAACATCGCCGCCATCGTAAAAGAGGACCTGAAGGCCACATCCATAGCGGGAACCAAGCCGTACATGGGTAAACAACACACAGAATACACACACACACACTCAACAACAACAACAACCACAGCATTTCATTTTAGATTGAGATGTGTTTGACTTGCCTCTGGTGGTTGTTTTAGGACAAAATGAGAAAAAAATGAACCAAGATTATTCTTTATAGTAAACTCACTGCTACCTTCCACGTGGTCTTTCTTTATTATTTATCTTCAAAGCCATTTTATAATGCTGTTAAGTTCAGTCATATAAGGGGGGAGATGTAGGTCATGGAGGTGTATGTGTGACGACTTGATGCAAATGGATACGGACAGTTTGAAACCAGATTACAGGGAAACGCTCTTTTCCCTCACAAAGATGAATCATGTATATTCCTGACAGGAACCATGACCGTCTCAAATGTGAAATCTCTGCCAGTTCCAAGACTGGTTTATCCAATAATGGGATTCGTTTTGATATGCATTTCATGAAGGTCTGGTTCGAGTGTAGTACAATTCTGCTCGAGATACGGATTTGTGCTACAATGCAGGCACCATGTATCGGACCTGTATTACTAAATATTGTTTTTAATTCACAAAAAAAATATATATATAAGAATGATGATGACGATGTATATGGAAGGATGCATTCTTTCTCTGTCCACTCAAACCCCATGCTTCTCTCTTCCTCTCTGTCTCTGTCTCTGTCTCTGTCTCTGTCTCTCTCTGTCTCTCTCTCTCTCTCTCTCTCTCTCTCTCTCTCTCTCTCTCTCTCTCTCTCTCTCTCTCTCTCTCTCTGTCTGTGTCTCTCTCTCTCTCTGTCTGTGTCTCTCGTCCCCCAGCTCCGGAGCTGTTCCAGCCATTCGAGGGCAGCCACCCCGGCTACTCGTTCTATGTGGACTGGTGGTCGCTGGGCATCACAGCCTATGAGCTGCTGAGAGGACAGGTACCGCAACACTGTTATTTAATAGATTCATGGATTTTTCCATGTTGGGTGTTTTTCATTGATTTGATTGTTTTGTCTTCAATGTAATTCCCCCCCCCCCCCCCCCCCCCCATTACAACCCAATCTCGCTGGTACTTGTGACTAGTGACAAATAAAGGCATTCATTCATTCAACTTGCCACACACACACACACACATGCATGCATGCACACACACACAGGCACACACACACACACACACACACACACACACACACACACACAGGCACATACACACACAATCCTCTTTACTCCTGTGAACTCCTGTGAGCTCCTCTTTGCAGAAAATGATTATATTGATATTATTATATTTATAATGGATATTGTTATACATCCAGCTTCTACATCACAGCCCTATAGACTCAGAGCCCCCAGTGGCAGAAGTAGAACAGAGGCTTTACTAACACAGACTCACATGCTAGATATTACATTTAATAAATACATTTAAATTTGATATTACATTTAAACTGTTATCAACGTTTTTGGTGTTCAACAACACAATAAAAGGTACTTCAACTGTATCTAAACCTAAACTGAAAAATTGTAAAATATTTTTAGATTCCAGGGATTGCTGAATGTAAGTCCCTGGGTCCCAACAGGATGCATGGGTTTGGTTTTATTGTTATGGATGTCACAGCACTGTAAAAGTCTTCCTCCCACGGCTGTACCACTACCTGTCTTAGCCTTGGCACGACGATGGAGTCATTGTCAACGAAAAAGTGCTACTTAGAGCAGTTAGGGGGCGTCCATTTCCATTGAATCCACTTGTCAGTGTAGTCATTTAGGGGCAATTTTATAACCGATATAAAGAACATAAGCGCATCCTTGGAAAGAAAGGATCAGTTTGCGGTTCGGTCAGTTTCACTCCAGACGTTAAAGCTGCTAAAATACTGATGGGTAAAATACACGGTAACAAACAAGATGACAAACATCACTTGTTTGTCTTGCAAATAGCGTATTTTTTATTTTTTTTAACATCCTCATTCCATCCTCAACAGTGAAAATATCTCGCTTTTTGTCACAGCTTGTCATCCCCACACATGTCGTCCCTCGCGCCACTCTCACCTTTCCCATCCTCTCCACCACACTCTGTATCTGTTACTCTCACCTAATACGTCCACAGCTCGCACCCTTTACTCACGTCAGCCATTTTCACATCTCTCCTTCCGTTTACCAAGTAGACAGGTAGCTCATTTTATTGTGGCCTCACCTCAGGACATAGAGAACAGCTCAAATCAAGTCGGGGCTGGAGCCAACAGTGAGACAAGAAAAAAGGGTTCAGTTCCTTTCTAGGTCTGTGCTTTACTCTCGGGATAATACTCATAAAATCATTATAACCTCTATAACCTCTATAACCTTCTATGACAGCCTAAATTTTATTGTTGCCCATGGAGACTTCAGTCAAAAGTGGGTCACACCCCGGTCGAGATGTGCGGTGTAGCGGTGCACAACAGATAGGACAAGGACACGTAGGTTTAGATCTTAGCTTTGACTGTATTTATATGCCTCTCTGTCTCTCTGTTTCTCTCTCTCTCTCTCTCTCTCTCTCTCTCTCTCTCTCTCTTGGCTTTTTCGACTTTAAAATCTGCGGGAACTGAATACGTGGTCGGCTCCAGTCACTCGTCACTTCAAAAATCATACCCACTTATGTCAAAAGAAGTACTCAAATATATTCAACCACGGCTTCAGCTGCCCAACATTTCCTCCCAAACACACCCACATTACCTGCCACAAATAGCGAAAGGTGGGGCGGTGCCTAACCTGCGCACCAGGTTTCTACTATATAAGATACAAATGCAACCAAAAGTTATAATTAACCAATTCATATTCAACTTAATTTGACTGTCAAAAATACATACAATAAAACGTATAAGGCAAAGTTAAACCATTTCATTTAACGGCTTCGACACTCTCTCTCTCTCTCTCTCTCTCTCTCTCCCTCTCTCTCTCTCGCTTTCTCTTCTCCACCAATCCAGAGGCCCTATATAATGAGGTCCAGCACGCCAACCAATGAGATCCTTCAAACCTTCCACAAAGTGCATCCCACCTACCCCGCCGCCTGGTCTCTGGAGATCAAGTCTCTTCTGAGAAAGGTAGACATGTAGTTAATTTATTGGTAGACATGTAGTTAATTTTTGTTATTTCACATTTTGTGTATATATATTTTTTTATTATTACACAGCTTTGTTAAATACTCGATTCTGATTGGTCAATTACGCTGTTCTACAGTCTGTTATTTCTGAATAGCCGGCCGCTGCTATGAATAACAGACTGTTGCTATGGACGCTATTTCCAACCATAGAATGTATTCTTACTTGGCAATGTCATGTGATCTATGCGTTGTCATGTGACACATGTCATGTGATCTGTAAGGTTCGATCATTACAACATCACAAGCAATGGCCGCGATGGACAATGCATGCTAAATGCTTTATGTCATTGGATCGTAACAGTTGGCCTGTAGACTACAGACTACTCTTTATGTCATTGGATCGTAACAGTTGGCCTGTAGACTATAGACTACTCTTTATGTCATTGGATCATAACAGTTGGCCTGTAGACTACAGACTACTCTTTATGTCATTGGATCATAACAGTTGGCCTGTAGACTACAGACTACTCTTTATGTCATTGGATCATAACAGTTGGCCTGTAGACTACAGACTACTCTTTATGTCATTGGATCATAACAGTTGGCCTGTAGACTACAGACTACTGAGTCTCAACACAACCTCTTGTGGTGGACAAGATACATTGAGGCCATTGTGGACATAAATGAATGGACAAATGTATCATGATTGTGTTTTGGGTAAGGCCAGGTGACTCAAAATGACTAAACATAGTATCTAGGATGAATAATACAGAGATAAACCTATTACAACAACAAAAAATTAGGCTTTGGCTAATATATTGACAGTATCTCTGTCAGCTCTGGTTCAACACATGTTTAAGTAACTGGAAACTTATTATTTATAATGAGTAATTTAATTGGCACCCGTCAGAGCAAATGAGTGTAAAATGATTACAGGATACGTAATCGATGACAAGATGATCTTCACCATAACGCCTTTGTGTCATTCTCTCGTGTGTTGTCGCCGAGAGAAAGACGATGTTCCTCCTCCGGGGGGGGGGGGGGGGGGGGGCAGGCTGGTTAAATGATGGAGCATTAGCTTCGGACCTGGCAGACTTCCACTGCAGTCAAACTGTTGCATTGCTCCGTGCTCGCCAGCACCTCCTCCTCCTCCTCCTACTCCTACTCCTCTCATCGGCATGCTGATGGCGTACTGGAGAGAGAGTGTGTGTTAGGAGAGAGAAGGAGAGGAAGAAAGGAAAGAGAGATGTAGAGATAGAGAGAAAGATTTAGAAAGAGAGAGAGAGAAACAAAGAGAAAGAGAGCAAGGGAGAGGGAGGAGATGACAACATGTGTGTGCGTGCGAGCATGTGTGTGTGTGTGTATGTGTGTGTGTGCGTGCGTGCGTATGTGTATGTGTGTTGGTGTGTGTGTGTGTGTGTGTGTGTGTGTTTGCGCATGTGTGTGCGTGTGTCTGTGTGTGTATATGTGTGTGTGTGTGTGTGTGTTTGCGCATGTGTGTGCGTGTGTCTGTGTGTGTATATGTGTGTGTGTGTGTGTGCATGTGTGTGCGTGTGTGTGTGTATATGTGTGTGTGTGTGTGTGAGCGTGTGTGTGTGTGTGTGTGAGACAGAGTAAGGGAGGGAGAGAGATACACTCGGACTACTAAAGACCATAAGGGGACGACCACTCCACTCCTCCAGTGTTACTCTCCTGCTCCTCACCGCCTCTCCTTCCTAACACCACTTATCCATATTCCTCTCCCCTCTTTTCCAAGAGCCATAATGCGGTGAGGTATGTTCATGTTAAGAAAGACATCTTTTTTTCCCCCCCCAGTTGGTGTGCATAGACATCGAGAAGCGCATCTCCTGCCTGGCGGAGCTGCAGGACCTGGACTACATGTCGGACGTCAACTGGGATGCTGTGCTCAGCAAACAGCCGCCTCCCGGCTTCATTCCCAACGTGAGTTGAGGGAAACAGTGCCTCCCCACCCCTGAAGGACCGGACATTATGGGTCCAGCTATTCCTTCCCTTTTGAGAGGGAATTAGCGTAGCATAATGTAGCATGGCATTGACATAGCAGAACCTAATATAGCATAGGATAAGATATTTATTAGACTAATAAAGTATCTTATCTTATATTATGCTATATCATAGTCCCAGACAGGGTGTCACAGTTGAAAGTACAGGATAGTAGCATAATATTACATTACAGCATAGCATAGTATGGTTATGGAATAGGATAGCATACGGTAGGATAGGATACGATAATAGTATTTCAGTTGTTGTTGGTTTTTTTGCATAATTTGTTTTATTTGTTTTTGTTCAATGTCAAACTGACTGTACATCACAGTCTTGTGACTGTTTCCTTTCAACACCATGTTTTTAAAGGTGAAGGGCTTTACAGGGTCTGTTCAGGTGTCACCTGAACAGATGGCTCATCAAACATTCAGTGATTCTGAAAAGCTCATCCCACTGTGCCCAAAAAAAGGAAAAGCAGACCCCCCCCCCCCCACACACACACATCTGAATAATATAATTTGAACTTGTACTATGTAGCGTCTTCTAACTTCAAACACATCTAAAATGTAACTTCACAATTACTGCCCCCTGCTGGTTAGAGTTTGAAATTGTATGAATGCAATGAGATGGCAACTTCATTATTGACTTCATAAGTGACATACAGTGCATATATGCAATAAATAAACACATATGTGCACTCAAAGCAAATCATTTGTACAATTCAATCAAAGGACATCTTCAGGTATTTTATTAGATCCTGACAGGTAACCCGACCAACATGACCACTTGAGAAGTAGAAAGATACATCCTGAACAGGAAAAGTGGTTTATGGCCCTGAAGTGAAAAGAAAGCTGGAAGGCCTCTAACTGCCTGCAGTTTTATTCATTTTTTCTTTGCCAATCAGTAGCAGGTCTTCACTGTTGCCATGCCATGAGAGAAAGAAGTACACACAGGGATCGATAGGAAATGGGCCAGTTTTTCTTCACTTTATCTAATTATGGGCCAAGGGCATAGACGGTTAACCGGTCCGTACGCACAATATGTTGCCTCATATTTTAAAAACAGTTTGTGCGTGTGTGGGTGTGTGGGTGTGTGTGTGTGTGTGTGTGTGTGTGTGTGCTTTCAACAGTGACTTTGCAGTATTCTCTGATTGATGTAGCACAGGGTATTGCAGACCTAACTTTGCTCTGGTTCGTTTTACATTGCAGTAAATAGGTGAGATAAATCGGATAGAGTCGGATAAAGAAACCTAGATAGGCAGGTGAGCAGACAGTCAAGCAGACCGGGCAGTCAGAGACAGAGAGTCAGACAGTTGCATGCAGACCTGACAAACAGACAGACAGGCAGATAGACAGACACACGCACACATACACACACAGATGTGACAGACAGACAGACAGACAGACGGACTGACACACACACACAGACACGACAGACCTGACAGACAGACAGACTCAACGTCCTCCTGTCTTCTTTACGTCTGCAGAGGAGGAGGCTGAACTGCGACCCTACGTTTGAGCTGGAAGAGATGATCCTGGAGTCCAAGCCGCTGCACAAGAAGAAGAAGAGGCTCGCCAAGAAGACCAAAGACCAGGGCTCCGACGGATCCCCGCAGGTACCACACGCTGCCTTGCTCCACGGCACAGTCAGGCTCTGTATGTCCAAACCACCAAACATCTGTTTGTCTGTGTTTCGTTTGGGCTCTGTGTCAACATGTTCCAGCACCATGGCTACCTGCTCTGCACTGCTGCTTTCTCCGGAAGCCAAGCAGGGCAAGCCTGCTGCTCCATGTTTGGATGGTAGACCAGATGGTGCTGGTAGAGGACCAGTAGGGGGGGGGGGGGGGGGGGGCTCATCCATCTGGACTATGTAGACCTAATATCCCCAATGCCCCCCTTGGGGAAGAGACAACAGGAGTCCCTCTGTCCTCGTCCAAGAGCACCGTCTTACGGATGAGATGTTAAACTGAGGTACCGACTCCCTGTGGTCACTAAAGATCCCGTGACCTTTGTTCCAAAGGGAGGGGTGCTAACCTCCGGTGTCCTGGCCAAATTCCCACCTACATGGCCACCTAGTCATCCCCTGGTCTCTAATAGGTTTGCATCATTCCTCGCCTCTCCACCGTGAGAGCCAGTGTGTGGTGAGCGTTCTGGCGCCTACCGGCAGCCGTGCATCACCACCCAGGTGGGTGCTACACACTGGTAGTGGATGAGGTGTCATAACCCCCCCCACACACACACTCACTATGTAAAGCACTGTGGGAGTCAGTATATAAATGCAATTCCACATTTATGTTTTCTTAAGAAAATGACGAGGAATTTGTTTCTCTAGTATGAGTAAACGTTAGACGCCTACCATGTCTGATCGAGACCGTTTGTATTCGAACACAACTACACAAAGACGTCAAAGACTTTACAAACGATGGTAAAGCTCGTCTCGATGGAGGTCGTATTGTCTTTCACGGGTGCTAGTGTAGAGACACACCTCTAGTAAAAAAAAACGACAACAAAAGCACAACCCATGTCTTTCTCTTATTGCTGCTTGACTCATGACGTTAGCCTGCTGGACAGAGAACTCACGGCAGCCTAGCTGCAGCCGGGGGGGTGACTTTAATTTCTTCTTGTCTCAGAAACATATCCAGAACGCTTTAATGGAGGTCAGAGACACGTTTAAGCCCTCTCTCTCTGTGTATCTGCGTCTGTGTGCGTGCGTCTGTGTGCGTGTGTGTGTGTGTCTCTCTCTCTCTCTCTCTCTCTCTCTCTCTCTCTCTCTCTCCCTCTCTCTCTGTCAGCTGAATAAACGGCAGCAGTGTGGACTGTGGGGCTCAGGGGGAAGAGAAAGAAAGCCGAAGCAATCACTCAGCTACTTCTCATTTGTCT
The DNA here is from genome assembly GCA_030340625.1 of Merluccius polli. Lineage (NCBI taxonomy): Eukaryota > Metazoa > Chordata > Actinopteri > Gadiformes > Merlucciidae > Merluccius > Merluccius polli. Next base: position 45,984 of record JAOPHQ010004072.1, read on the forward strand.
CAGTCTTTCAATTGGTCCACATAAATCACTGCTCCGTCCTTTGTGTGTGTTTACGCACACGGAAGGAAAACCCTGAGAGGTTAATTTCATCTGCTGCCCAAGGGAGATAAGGGAACACATCCACACATATGCACACATGCAGGCACACACACACATATATATAAGCAAGCAGGTAGACACACACACACACATGCACACAAACATGCAAGCAGGTATGTACGTGTGTACACACACACACACACACACACACAAATGCACACACGTAGGTACAGTATGTAAAAGCACAGAATGTGATGCCAAGTGCTGATGAAACAAAGGATGGATCATCATCCCCCAAAAACTTTGTCCCCTTAAATGAAAAGCACAGTTCCCAATGAGACTTGTTTGCATTGTCCTAAAAAACAGGAGTCAACCATAGACTGTAAAACATAAGGACGTAGCATCCGTGACGTCATCCAATGGTTTACACACGATCATTTTGAGGTCGTAGATTTGCCCTAGACAGCGGCGCCATTGTTTGAGATTTTTGCCACCAGCAGTGGAAAATATACATATTTGGCACATTGAGGGCGGGACTTGAATGGCCGCTTCGCACTAGTCTATGGCCAAAATACAACTCATTCATATTCAATCCTCAATAACTTTTAAATGAGATGTAATTGTTAAGCAGGACCTCGGATCCTAACCAAACGAAGAAAAAAATGATTCACAAACAGGCAGTGGAGTCAACCCATTGGAGTGTCACATCATCGATGACTCATCTTGATTATCTTTTATTCTCTCAGTTGTGAATTATGAAAAGAAAAAAATCTGTCAGCTCATAGTACACACATTCAAATGAGATCATTTCAGAAGAGAAAAATGGTTTCATACAGAATGCGTGAGCGCAAAAGTCCAAATACAATCGTTATCTCTCGCGGCGCAGACGTTTGGCCTGGGCCTCTCTGCTCGCAAGACTCTGGTAATCAAACCAAGAGCCTCCCTCCTTGTGACATAAACCTGCTGGAACAGCTCCGGAGGCCCAGAGAGAACAGCGGTGCCATGATCCTACTGCTCCTCTTCCGCCCAAAGCCCGGCCCTTACGTGATCAGGTGACCGGGCTAAACCTGAGTGGCGGTGCCCAGAGTGTGACTCAATGGTTAGATCGGTCTTCATTAACCTTGGAAGGACGCTGGCAGCCAACACAAGCTGGCTCCGGTTCGGGACAGCTGGCTCCGGTTCCACGTCTTTATAGCCCTGCCGGTCTGGGGTGGGATAGTTCACTTTGCCCAAGTGTGGATTCATTGCAGTTACAATGACACACACACACACACACAAACACACCCTAATAAAATTGTCATAACATCAGGTGAAAATATAGTTATGATGCAATGCATTCAAATCTGATGTCATTTCAAACGTTTGCCGTGTTCAAATCCGTTAATGAGGTGCTTTTCTCTTTTGGGGGGGAATATACATTTTGTGATTTGTGCGTTCTTGTGGAACAGCCTCTGCCAATTTACCCTGATAAGTTATAACTCACTGGCTAGAAGCTGGCCATGGGCTTCATGGTATCTATGGAGTCTGAGAGGGAGGGGGGGAGAGAGAGAGAGAGAGAGACAGAGAGAGACAGAGAGAGAGAGATGAATACAGGTAGAGTTTAAGAGCTTTACGGGTGAAAACAGGCTAATAAAATAGAGGAAAAGGGGAACGTGGAATGGTAACAAGGATTAAGGCCAGAGGAGGAGGTGGAGATGGTGGTGGAGATGGAGATATGTTTGTTTGTGTGTGTGTGTGTGTGTGTGCGCCTGTGCATGCAAGCATGCGTATGTGTGCGTATGTCTCAGTGATTTCTTGCCATGCATCCAGACGACATCCGTCATTGGTTGGCCCCGTTGTGACACGGTAAAGGTCCCGCCTATAATGAAGTGATCACAACCGTCCGCCTAAGGAAGCGGTTTTGGTGGTTATTACAGAGACCCATGAGTTATAGTGGGCAGTAAACACAGGGAAAACACACACCAAGTCACCCCGCTGCTTCTCTGTCAGCTTGGCCAGGATTATTATTTGAAATGGAATCATGAACTAAATCTAAATCTGTTTGAACCACTAAATAAACAGCACTATTTTGTTCAGAATAACTGTTTCTGTTTCCACTGGGCTGTGCGCAATGATACAGGTAGCCCTGACGATAACAACACAACTGATTTCAAGCACTTGGGGCTACCGGAGTGAATTAGTGCTGTCGTAACTGCTTTTTAACGTAGTTAATTCCAGATATACACACGTAAATAGATTAATGTTTGCATTATCTGGAAGGTGTATTAAGTTGAGTTGTGGAGCTAATGCTCTGGCACCTGGGAATTTACATCAGCGCGCTAATGCAGATATTGGGTATTGGGTACGTACAGGGGGATCACTGAACGATCTGCAAAAGAGTGGTCTCACTGCTCTTGTCTAACCCCTGGGAAGGACCACAAAAAGCGAAAAAGAAAAATCCTGAACTAACCCTTTAACCTTCATACTAGGGATGTCCGATATTGGCCGATAACCGATATTGTTCAACTCTTAATTTCTGATACCGATATCATCCGATACCGATACCGATATATGCGGCCACGTGAAACCTCCGCTTTACACTCATTGCAATAGGCTTTATGCCGAGCGGAAGTGTGGAAGAATAAATAAAAACAAAACAGCGGTAAAAGCTAGCGTGTGTGTCCGGGAGAGGGCTGCTCTCCTCGGACACATTACTCTGAAGCCCCGGTGACGGTCTGGAAGTGGGGATTAATAAATAAAATAATGTGAGCGCGGTACAGCGGACCTGAACCGGTTGTGATGAGACCTGTTTCGCAGAATGCGTTAGTATGTTGCGCTGACCCCTATTTTACTATTCAACGTAGAAACTTTGAAATAACTCCAAACCACCGACATAACTACAGCTACAACTAGCGTCCCGCTACACGGACGCACAGCCCAGGCTTGTTATTGAGACGGCGCGGCGCGTTTGATGATGTCATCAAACCACGTCCTCACTTGAAACATAACAGATGTCTGAAATTATTTCAAAATCGATTTCGGTATCGGTTAAAAAACCGATACCGATATTTTCCGATATTGATTTTTTTATGCCAATATCGGCCGATAATATCGGTGGGCCGATAATATCGGACATCCCTACTTCATACCAAAGTAGATCCCAAAGACATCAAAGAGCAACGTGTAAGATTCACTGCACCAATAACCTCGATCCCAGCAGGTATCATCTCACGAATGAGTGTGCGAATGTTGGGGAGAGAGAGGGCGGGACCTCCGGTCTCGAACATCCCGGTGTTGCAGTAAACTCTTCAGGCAAAGCCGCTGCAGTGGCTTCTGTGGAGTGTGTGTGGTTGATGGCTGGTTTACAGCCTCACCTGGCCCGAGTTACTGACTGATTGGACTCTGGGGCCCGGGTGGGGCTGCACACCCAGAATAAACCAGCTATAAACCACACACACTGCACAGCTTCAATGAAGAAATATCATGGATTTCACATGTTTCCGATATTGCTTAGTCAAAAAAAACTCCACACTTCTTCTCAATGTCGTTGTTGTTGTTCTTGTTCATCTTGCTCCGGGGACTGTTAACCAGGTAGTAAGAGAACGGAAATTGTGTTTTGGTAGTCCGGATGTATACGGTAAAGCTTATGAGCTTCTCTCAGCCTATTCCTCCACCAAAGGGCACTACTGTATATTTTAAAATATTATTATTATTAGTGCTATAATCTCGGATCCACTAGTCCTACTATGCTATAGCAGAACTTCTGGGGTGAGACGGCACAGAGCCTGGGCCGGAAACCCAGAAACTAAAGGGACAGAATTGCGCCTTGTGTCCTGTTTCATTACAGAGATATTCTACCAAAGATAAACTAATTTGATCGAGTGGATGAAGCTTTGAGAAGGGGATTTGAAATGTTTCTACAGTGGTCGGTCTCCACGGTGTTGATTGGAAACCTTTACATTTGTCACTTTTTCTAAAAAGTGACAAATGTAAAGGTCCCGAAAGGATGTTTTAGCTTGTCTTCTCACCGGGAAAAGTTTACTAGTGCTAGTCGAGTTTGTGTTTGCTGTTGTTAGCCAATTACACGCTTACAAATGCCCGCCTCCAGCAACATGATTGGTCAAAACAAATAGGAAGCGAAACAAAAGTGAAACGTCCCGTTCACCCAAGATTTGAGCTAGTCTGCCGTGAGACTTTAGATTATTAATCTAGGCTATTAATCTAAGTATGATTTGTGAGGCTATCAGTGCTGCTTCCACTCCCTGAGCGCCACCTTCCTCTAGCAGGGAGGAGTTACCCTACCCATACTGTGCGCCAAAGGCACCTTTTTATGCAGCTTGGAGAATCCGGAGCAAATGTATCATGTCAAGCCTCATTAATGCCCCAGCCAGGAGAATACAACTAAATGATGTACCTGCAGTGGTGGTGGTGCCCGGGAGCAAATGGTCCGATTCCACTGAGAGAGAGGCTGCAGAAATTACCCCTGAAATTCCAACTACAAACTACACTCTTCATTGTTTACCGATCCATGTCACAAAAGTCAGTCACACACACATACACACACACACTCAAAATAAAAACATTTAAAATATGTATAATATATAGCTATTCCATGGATTCCATGGTATTCCAATTTTTCATAACTTATAAGAAAAATACCTCAATAAGTGTATCTATTCATATTTATTTAGATATACCTGTTTCACCATTAATGGGCTTAACAATCTAAATTAAAACTTTGAAGTCCAAATGATCTTTTGATTGATAAAGCATCATCTGTGAGACATAGGCCATTCCAATGTTGACTGTGTACTATGGGGGTAGTAAGCTGCTTGACTGAAAATGGACAGAATACCACTCACCCCTACGGTAAGACCTACCCCTACCATTATGCAAGGCTGTAATTGTACAATGTACTGGCTGCCTGAGGAGGTTTGGCCATATGTGTGTGTGTGTGTGTGTGTGTGTGTGTGTGTGTGTGTGTTGTGACAGACAGAATTTACATACAATGCAATCATACCGTACACAGACACAGCTCGACATAATGAACAAGATTGGAAGAATGGAGTATCTTGGTGTGCGTGTGTGTGTGCGTGTGTGTGTGCACGTGCATGCGGGTGTCCGCGTGCATTCATGCATGTGTGTGTGTGTGTGTGTGTGTGTGTGTGTGCGTGTGTGTAAAGCAGGTCAATACTGAATGATTGATTGGCTACTCTACACTTGACTCTACGTTTCTCTCCTCTCCTCTGTCTCCTTGTTCCTCTCATCATGGTTGTCACCCTTTTCATATTCCCTCCCTCCTTGTCTCCCTGTCCTTTGTCCAACCTTCTTCTTTCTATATCCTCTCTTTTATTCTCTCTCCTCTCCTCTTTTCCTGCTACTTTTTTGCTATCTCTGCTCTCCTCTTATTGTCTCTTCTCTTCTTTGGTTTTTGTCTTTCACCTGCCCTCTTTCTTTTCTATCGTTGTCCCTTCCTCTTGTATTGTTCTCATTCCAGTCCAACATGCATTATGTCATTATTTCCAATTAATTCCCTCTCCTCATTTCTGGCACATGGTTTCACCCATTAAAGGGACACTAAGTAGTTTTTTAAGTAATTTATTACCTCAAATCAACGTCTTCATTCTTAAATAAGTCCCCATTGGTGTACAATGATCAATGTCAACAATCTCACTTATCCTCCTGAGCGAAGAATCACTTATCAGAATATACATAGGGCGGGCAAGCTCTATGGAGGCCGCCATGTCTTTCCGGTCTATGGACTCCCGAGAGGGACAAAAAGCTAAAAGGCTAAACGCGTTTTCACTCAGAGCCAGCGTGACTGGAACAGAGGAGGAGCTTAGCGAGACGCGCTTGTCACTTAAAAAACGATATAAACATGAGAACATAATTCACTATCTGGAGGAGTAATTACTCATACATGCTCACACTAATGATTCAATGCAGTTTGAAGTTTGTTTGAAATAACGTACCCAGTGCTCGAAGTGGGCCGCTACGCACCGGTACGCAGCACCGGCACTTCTACATTTTACCCTTTAGCGTACCGGCACTTTTTCTTGCGTACCGGCACTTGTCACAGGCTGCGGTCATAGGTCCGCGGTGGGTTACGATCCCCCGTTGGTCGTAGCGCGGTGGGTTAATATCCCCCCCCCCCGTTGGTCGTAGCGCGGTGGGTTAATATCCCCCCCCCGTCGGTCGTAGCGCGGTGGGTTAATATCCCCCCCCCCCCCCCCCCCCCCCCGTCGGTCGTAGCGCGGTGGGTTAATATCCCCCCCCCCCCCCCCCCCACGTGCTTTCCACTTCGAGCACTGAACGTACCTCATCATCAGAAACAAAACGTGATGAAGTGGTGTTTGAAGACATGTTATCATGTCATAGCTTCTTGAATCTTGACTAATACCGCTTGCCGTAGTTCAAAAACGCGAGGCGCTGGAGAGAATAAATTCGTTTGAATGCAAAATACAATTTGACCACTAGATGGGGGAAAAAATTACTTAGTGTCCCTTTAAAGTAAAGATCTTCGCTTTTAAACCCACATTGATTTGTACCCATCCCTGCTCACTCCTTTGTCCCCCCCCCCCCCCCCCCCCCCCCAACCCTCCTACATCATGTGTTCTAGTGTCGATAATGAAGCATACAATAAACTACTGAAAGATGGATAATGCAGTGGACAGTGGGACTCATGCAGACACGTGAAAGACATACACACACACACACACACACACACACACACACCCCACACACACACACCATACATGTGCGCGTCCGTGTCTATTTACAGGCATTAATCACAGCACCAACAAATGCGTGCTAATGGTTTGTGAAAGACGGAAGTACACAAAGTAATGCCGTCCAAGGACGTTTAAAGATGTCCTTCTCTGGCTGCCGTCCAACATGTGGCTCCCTCTCGGTGTGTCTCATTAAATGGAAAGTTTAATTCCACAGAAGGGGTAATTAACTTCTAAACCGGCTTTTCCTTTTAAATTGCTTGGCTTATAGACAGAAACAAAGAGAGATAAAGAGAGGAGGCCGAGGGAGAAAGGGGACCGGGGGGGGGGGGTTGTCTACATGGCTAACGACCTGCTATATTTACAGTCTCTAGTGTCTACCTTTCTTACACTCAATCCGCTGTATGTTTGTTCAGACAACCATCCCTACACATACACATGCTCTCTCTCTCTCTCTCTCTCTCTCCTTCAAAAAACCGATAAATGTAAACATGAATGTGTATGTATGTAGGGGCTGTGTGTGTATGTACTTTAGTACAAAGTGCTCACTATAAGCATGCCTTGTCTTATTAACTATGAAACGTGAACTCACTGTCACTGCATGTTCTAAATATCAAGTGAGTGAACAGACTCTCTTCAGGCCTTGCCAACCCCAGAGGTAATTTGATGCGACCTCCACAAGAGAGAACTATTGTACCTCTTCTGGGAATAAAGGAGGACACTAAATAATAATCTATAGCGTTACTCCCCTTTGGCAAGACGCAAACAAAGTAATGTTTCTAGAGAAGAGGACATGTCTAAAAGGTAGACTAACGACAGGAGAGGAAAAATAGGAAAATAGCAAGTCAAAACGGAGACAAAAGTTGGGGTTTGACACTCTTGTCCATTCATATCCATTACTCTGGTCGTAAGTGAGAGAGCTGCCAAATGTGCACACACACACACACACATTTACACGTAGAGACGCTGACGCACACATACACACACACACACATTTACACATGGAGACACTGACACACACACAAACACACAGAGACACTAACACAAACACACACACACACATTTACACATAGAGACACTGACACAAGCACACACACACATATTTACACATATAGACGCTGACGCACACACAAACACACACTAACGCACACACATTTACACATAGAGACACACACAAATTAAGTATGCACATATTGTGTTGTTCCGAGTATATATCAGAAGAGAACATATGGCTTCACTCATCAACCTCCCTTTGACCTTATATATCCCCCTCACCTTTCCTTCTGGTCATGTCTCTCACTCTCTCTCCTCTTCTGGTCATGTCTCTCTCTCTCTCTCTCTCTCTCTCTCTCTCTCTCTCTCTCTCACTTTCTCATCCTTTCTCCTCTCTCCTTATCTTGTACTGGCTCTTTTACTGTTCTGAACGTCACTGTTCATCTCTCTCTCTCTCTCTCTCTCCCCCCCCCCCCTCCCTTCCTGCTGGGCTGTATGACAGTCAGAGTGACAGTCAGACAGGGGGTCGGCCTGTTTACTCTGTGTGAGGGGCCGTCTGGAGCCCAAGGTTTAGAGTGGATCTGTGTGTGTGTGTGTGTGTGTGAGTTGAATCATTGTTCTGTCTGAGAAACCGGGGGTTGAGGGTAGTTAGCACACACAGAGACACACACACACACACACATACACACACACACCGTCCCTAGAGATCACACAGTGTCGTGGCGACGACGATGATGGTGATGATGATGAAGGTGTGGTCTCCTTGTCAGGGTGAGAAAACAGCTGTCACTCTGGTCTTGGCACAACAAGGCTGTGTTAACATGGCTGTCTGACACCGCCGTACACTCTTCCTCTCACATCATTAACAAGGCTAAAGCTGCCTGTCTTGGCCAGGGCACTCTTGTAAAAGAGATTTGTAATCTCAATGTGACTTTTCCTGGTTAAATAAAGGTTAAAAAAAAACAAAAAAAAAACATGCACGCTCACATGCAGCACTGTTGGTGCCTGTGTACTGTAAACCACCTCAAATGATACACAAATCAGCAGCCCATGGTTTCTTAAGATAAGACAAGATGGTCCTTGATGATGGTACAAGATGGTAGTACTCCCGGACGGGAAATTCAGAAAGGATCTTTAAATTGAACAATAGGCGTTTATGTTTTAAACAATTCCAATTTCTCTTCCCAGAATGGCCAGCTGCAGCAGCGTCTCGATAACGTCCAGAGAGACTTCATCATCTTCAACAGAGAAAAGTAAGAACATTATACGTCTTCGTCCACCACCTCCTCTCTTCCCCCGCTGTTTCGACCCACTTACCATCCTTCCCTTAGACGTGTCATTGTGGGTTATAATAAGGTGGAGACTAAAAGCCATTCTCAAGTCAAAGCCCCGCCAATAGAGTCAAATCCTGAGAGTACTAATTGTATTTTCAAGATGAAATCTGGATAAACGACTAGATGAAGTATGTATGTCAACATAGAAACAAGGATAAGTGTTTCATCCTTATCTGGTCATAAACATTACATGACAGCAAAAATAATATTATTGATTCTGAATTAAAGATTTAAGAGGTCATTTTTGTGTAATTTGTTAGAAATGCCATAGCCATCCGTCAGCTATTAGTGAATGAAATGCTCTGTGAGAATATCTGTTCTGGTTGACTGCGCGCCTGCCTCTGTATGAGACAATTTAGATTTGTAGACATTTCTGACCAATGAGGCTTCTCTTCCCTGATTGGTTTGGGGAATCCATCTTACCTGTCAATCACAGTGACTGCAACAATTATCAGGGAAACGTATAGGGAGGGAGGGAGAGAGAGAGCAGAGAGGGAGGGGATGTTTTTGCTCTCTTTTGCTCATTTCTATTCTTTCCCTTTGCAACTCTCAGCTCTTACATACAGCACCTTAGGAGACGGGAAAGGGA
>JAOPHQ010004073.1:0-12500 GCA_030340625.1 Merluccius polli
CAACAATCATGCCAACGAGGAGACGCATTTGCGTACACACAACAAACACCACACACACACACACACAACACACCACACACAAACACACACACACACACACACACACACACACACACAAGTGGTGGCAGAAAAGGTGCTATTGTGTGGCTGGTTCACTAAGCAGATGAGCAGGGTCCTCTTGGCCTAGTTACAGAACAAAGGACGCACAAAAGGTCACCCGCACCGAACTGTGGGAAGACATGAGAGGAGGAGGAGAAGGAGACGAAGGAGGAGGAGGAGGTTGGAGGAGGTGGGAGGAAGGAAGGAGGAAGAGGAGGTGGAGAAAAAGAAGGAAGAGGAGAGGAAGGAGGAGGAGGAGGAGGAGGAGGAGGAGGAGGAGGAGGAGGAGGAGGAGGAGGAGGAGGCAGGAGGAAGAGGAGGTGGAGAAAGAGAAGGAAGAGGAGATGAAGGAGGTGGAGAAGAAGAGGAGGTGGGGAGGAAGGAGGAGGAGGAGATGGAAGAAGGAGGTGGAGGAGGAGAAGAGGAGGTGGGGGTGGAAGGAAGGAGGAAGAGGAGGTGGAGAAAGAGAAGGAAGAGAAGATGAAGGAGGTGGAGAAGAAGAGGAGGTGGGGAGGAAGGCAGGAGAAGAGGAGGTAGAGAAAGAGATGGAAGTGGAGAGGAAGGAGGAGGAGAAGAGGAGGTGGGGTGGAAGGAAGGAGGAGGAGGAGGAGGTGGAGAAAGAGAAGGAAGAGGAGAGGAAGGAGGAGGGAGAAGAGGAGGTGGGGCGGAAGGAAGGAGGAAGAGGAGGTGGAGAAGGATAATTAAAGAAGAGGAGCGAAATAATGAGGTTAGGAAGAATGAGGAAGGGAAGGAGGAGAAATAAGAGGAGGTGGAGAAGGAGGAAGAAGGGGAGGTAGAGAAGGAGACGGAAGAGGAGAGGAAGGAGGAGGAGCAGAAGAAGAAGGAGAAGAGGAGAGGGGAGAAGGAGAAAAATGAGGAGGAGAAGAATGAGGTGGAGGAAAGAAAGAGAAAAAGATGCAAATCAAATATATATTTGTGTTAAAATCAACAATTTAATGTAATAGTAATAGACAGAGAGAGAGAGAGAGAGAGAGGGAGAAAGAAAAGGGGGGATGGAAGGAAAGAAGCTAGGCGAGAGGCACACACACACACACACAACAATGCACGTTAATACACACATGCACCCATCTACACACACACTAAAAACTTTACATAAACTAGTATATAGTCACTCTCTCTCTCTCACACACACACACACATGGGCCTCTGTCGCAAGCGGGCCATCACTGGTCTGTGCAGTAAGACAGAGTGACAGGTGGAGGCCTGCTGTGTCTGGGTTGCCGTGGTGACGGGACCGACGTGGCGTTAACAAGCATTGGCTGACATAAAGGTTGACGACTCAGGAAGATGAGTCAACAAGAATGGACACACACACACACACACGCGCGTATGCACACACCACACACACACACACACACACACCCACACACACACACACACACACACACACACACAAACACCCCACACACACAATGTTGTGGGAACAATGGTGAATGTCTTCCTATTGCCTGCAAAAACACACACACACAAACAACACACACAGACAGCACACACGCACACAACACCAACACCACAAACAACAACCACAACACACACACAAACACCAACCAACACTGAGGTTCAATTCATTTAATTAGGGATGAGTACCCTAACTAAAACACTATTCTTTTCACTTTTAAGGAATTTTCAAGGACCCTCATCTTTCATTATTATCTATCTGTCACATTTTCTATGTAGTCTTAGGCTTGAGCATGCTAATGCAAAGAAATAAACAAAAAAGAAATATAAAATAGTTTTGCGCTCCCATCAACACTTCCATGTGGATAAATATGAAAATGGGCCCGGTTTCACGTTGCTGTGTGTGGAAAAAACAATTTCTGAAAGCCACGAGTGAACGCCTGATCTGCTGCCATGATGATCTCTGCAGCGAATTCATAATATTATAAGCCAGGGAGAAGGGAGAGCAGCACGAGGACCCCAATGACCACATGACTTTACAACAGGAGGTAGTGACATAAATATATATATAAATATATACATAATATTTAATAACACTGGGCTAAATAACTGCGGCTGAAGAGTAATAAAACCGCACATTATACATTCTCTTCGTGTTTATGACTTCGGAGGTGTGTGTGTGTGCGAGTGTGTGTGAGAGCGTTTTCTCTGGGAAAGCGGAAACGTATGTACACACACCCTCAGCAGTTCATATCATTAATCTAACACACCTTTCTCCCTGGCGACATAACAAACAGAACATGTGTGTGTGGTGTCTGTCTGTGCAGGGTTTGTGTGTGTGTGTGTGTGTGTGTCTGTACTTGTGTTGTGCATGTATGCATGTAGGGGTGTGTGTACATGTGTGTGTGTGTGTGTGTGCACGCGCATGTGTGTGTGTGTGCATGCGTGCATGTGTGGGTATGTGTGTGTGTGTGTGTGTGTGTCTGTGTGTCTGTTCTGTCTGTGTGTCTGTCTGTCTGTGTGTGTCTGTGTGTATCTGTGTGTGTGCGTGTGTGTGTGTGTGTGCATGTTGGTGTGTGTGTGTGTGTGTGTGTGTGGTGAGAGTGTGAGAGTGTGTGTGTTGCGGCGAGCAGTTTTGGCTTAGTTAAACATTCCTTTCAAAGCTCACCGATGACAAGTTTGCTTCCGGTGCGCCGGATGACCAAATATGGAGTGGATCAAACAGTTACAGGGCTTTTTCCCTGATCTTTGCCCGCCTCTTAAAAGACACGATACAAAGTTTCCCTGCAACACGGTGCTACATTAAAGAAATGTATCAATTTCCTTTAATTAAAGAAATGCATCACAGAACAATGATGAAATAATGAGGTTCCCTAAAAGCTGCCACCTTCCCCTGGCTACGCTAACACAACGTGTGTTGGTGGATACTGGCTGGCTACCTGCCATGGCTGAGTATCTGCTGGCAGGATCTGGGACACGCAGATGCCGGAACAACTTAAAAGCGGTGAGTGGGAGTTCCTATCTATTTGCACAATAGATAACATGCAGGCGGCCTTAACACACACATGCACGCGTGCGCACACACACACACACACACACAGGGAGGGGTGAAATTTGCTTAACCCATGTGGCTGTAGATTGACAATATGAAAGCGAATGCTTTGATAACAAGCGCCAGTCAGAGTCTAAAGTGTGAATGGAAAAAAGCGAGCGGTCGGCGGTAATCCTGAATGGTGCGTTTTCACCGTTACCAGAGGTCCCCTCTAGGTCACCCGGGTAGAGCTGGGCATCGACACAGCCAGGATTAGGCGTTTGATTTTGTCACTGGAGGTCATCCCACAAATCAGACTTTAGTATTAATAATCTAAAGACTGATGGCGGACGAGCTCAAATCCCAGGTGGACCAGGTTGGGTTCGGTTTGGGTTGCGGACATTGGGCTTGGAACCCAGAACCGTTCACTCTAACCACTAGACTATGCTGCCCCTGCAGGGTAGCCCCAGATGTCACCTCTGTATCAACCCAGTCCGCCAAAAGCATACGTTGACAGTGTACGTTTTCGTGAACACTGGATTACGTCGCATTTCAACGTACAATAGCGTGTTGTACCGACAGTATCCACGCATGGCACTGTGGAGGCGCCTGAAGAAAGCACAACCAACGAGGACATTTCCTGGTTATAAAATACATAAATTGCTGGTTATAAAATACATAAATTAGAATTAAGGTGACAGTGATGCAGGGTTGCCAGCTTTACGCGGGTCACGGTTTTCTTGGGTGTTTTCAAAAGCCACCACAAAAACAGTTGGGGTGTAATATTGTATAATCTTTATGAAAACTCAGTCAGAACAACACAGTTTCACTCCCAGAACGTCAAATAGCGACTGTCAGTAAGGGCACTTTAGCGTCAGTCACTGACGGAGAGGGGGTTCAATTCACTACAATGTGACGCCGTCTCCGGCGATATTTGACGTTCAGAGCGGGTGCTCCAGCAGCCCATCCACTCCTGTATTAACGCGACCACGGCTCTAGTGGACGATGTGGGCATCCGTCCTATTGGTTAGTTATTAGCAGGGTGGTTCTAGGATCAGACCTTTGGGGGGGGCTCAGAGGGGCGGTTCTAGGATCAGACCTTTGGGGGGGCTCAGAGGGGCTGTGAGGGAAAGAGAAATCACGTATGTGAGAGAATCATGCTGGCAACAGGCCCAAGTAGGCCAATTAGGCCTACTTCTACTTCTGTATTAATAAGGACATATCTCGGCTTCTATTTGGAGTACAAAAATAATATTGGTATTGTCGGAAAGGTAAAAATGTCCTCTTCGTTTGGGGGGGCTGAGATTGAATTTGGGGAGGCTGAACCCCCCCCCAAAACGGCCTACAACCGCCACTGGCCAGGACAACGAGATATAAGAAGAGGGCTCTTGGGGACGCCAGTGATTATTTCTACGTCACCTGAATTGTAAGAGAATTGCGTGTGATCTGCACAGGAGACCCGGGTTCAAGTCCCAGTGAGGGAGTGTTCTGTGGTTTTGTTTTATTTCTACATGAATTGTAATGTCAAAAACAAGTGCGACTTCCTAGTACAGCTCAGTGGGCGGCCGGGGTGGCGCAATGCAGAGGGCTGCAGGTTATCAGATCAGTAGACCAGGCTTCGAGTCCCGGCAAGGGACATCCATATGTTGTTTCCTCTTGTGTATTGTGATGTCAAATACAAGTGCGACTTCCTAGTACAGCACAATGGGCGTCCGGATGGTGCAATGCAGAGCGCTGCAGGTTATCAGATCAGTAGACCAGGGTTTGAGTCCCGGCAATGGGCAACTCTTTGGTTTCCTCTTGTGTATTGTGATGTCAAAAACAAGTGCGACTTCCTAGTACATCTCAGTGGGCGTCCAGGTGGCGCAAAGCAGAGCGCTGCAGGTTATCAGATCTGTAGGCCAGGGTTCGAGTCCCGGCAAGGGACATCCATATGGTCTTTCCTCTTGTGTATTGTGATGTCAAAAACAAGTGCGACTTCCTAGTACATCTGAGCGGGCGTCCGGGTGGCGCAAAGCAGAGCGCTGCAGGTTATCAGATCTGTAGACCAGGGTTCGAGTCCCGGCAAGGGACATCTACATGGTTTCCTCTTGTGTATTGTGATGTCAAATACAATTGTGACTTCCTAGTACAGCACAGTGGGCGTCCGGATGGCGCAATGCAGAGGGCTGCAGTTTATCAGATCTGTAGACCAGGGTTCGAGTCCCTGCAAGGGACATCTACTTGGATTCCTCTTCCCTACAGGTCACAGCGGCCGTCTCAGTGGCATGATGGAGAGAGCCGCGGTCTTCTGACTGACCTGGTAGTCGGACTCTCTCCCTGCGCCCGGGGTTATAAGAAGGGCTCTTGGGGATGCCGGTCATGGACAGAGGGTTGTTGGAGATGTAGTATGACACTCCTGACATACCACAACAGTCAGGGACACGGGTGTCCCAGTTAGGCAGAGGTCTCCAGTAACAGTTGTGCAAGAAGGTGTCCTCCTCCTTGCACAACTGTTACTGGAGACCTCTGCCTAACTGGGACACCTGTGTCCCTGACTGTTGTGGTATGCCAGGAGCACCATACTGCATCTCCAACAGCCCTGTCAATCACTGGCAAGAGCCCTTCTTATAACCCCCCAGGCCAAGGGAATGGGGCGAGTCCAACTACAATACCAGGTCAGTCAGAGCAGTAGACCACAGCTCTTTCCATCATGACGCCCCGCTATGAGATCACAATACAAAACCACGTAGATGTCCCTTGCCAGGACTCGAACCCTGGTCTACAGATCTGATAACCTGCAGCGCTCTGCGTTGCACCACCTGGACACCCACTGTGATGTACTAGGAAGTCGCACTTGTATTTGACATCACAATACACAAGAGGACACAACATATAGCTGTCCCTTGCCAGGACTCGAACCATGGTCTACAGATCTGATAACCTGCAGCACTCTGCGTTGCGCCACCTGGACGCCCACTGTGATGTACTAGGAAGTCGCACTTGTATTTGACATCACAATACACAAGAGGACACAACATATAGCTGTCCCTTGCCAGGACTCGACCCATGGTCTACAGATCTGATAACCTGCAGCGCTCTGCGTTGCGCCACCTGGTCGCCCACTGTGATGTACTAGGAAGTCGCACTTGTATTTGACATCACAATACACAAGAGGACACAACATATAGCTGTCCCTTGCCAGGACTCGAACCATGGTCTACAGATCTGATAACCTGCAGCGCTCTGCGTTGCGCCACCTGGTCGCCCACTGTGATGTACTAGGAAGTCGCACTTGTATTTGACATCACAATACACAAGAGGAAACAAAATATAGCTGTCCCTTGCCAGGACTCGACCCATGGTCTACAGATCTGATAACCTGCAGCGCTCTGCGTTGCGCCACCTGGACGCCCACTGTGACGTACTAGGAAGTCTCACTTGTATTTGACATTACAATTCATGTAGAAATAAGATGACACCACGGCACTTGAAACCTGGTCTCCTGTGCGGATGACACACAATTCTCTCCGCTGCACCACAATATAACTTGTATTTGACATTACAATTCAGGTGATGTAGAAATTAGACAATCCCAGGGAGATCTCCCTTGCCAGGACATGAACCCTCCCCTCCCCAGAGCTCAAAGCGCATGGCTCTCTCCGTTGCGCCAACAAGACCACCGGTGAGAGATGGACAGAATTTGCACGTGTACTTCACAATTCGCATCACATAGAAATAAGACGGCGCCACAGTGTTCTCCCTCCCCGGGCCTTGAACCCAGACCGAGCTGACAACCCACGACTCTAGCCTCCGGAAGTTACACTTTACATTACAATTCACGCCATGACTTGCGTCTCTTCGCTGTACCACCACCTTCTTAAGACAATGTGATCAAATATCAAGGACACACAAGTTTGACAGCAGAGACTGGGGGGGGGGGTGTTGCACATTAAAGACACACCAGGGGCGGTTCTAGGATTAGACCTTTGAGGGGGCTCAGAGGGGCTGTGAGGGAAAGAGAAATCACTGAAGCCCCCCCCAAAAACGGCCTAAAACCGCCACTGGTTATTAGGAATAGTGTAGTGCAGGGGTGACGTATTTTTGTAGGCCAACCCGGAAGTGAGCGTCGCCCTGGGTTCCCTTGACAACAAGCCAATGGTTTTTTTTTAATTGGATTTTGCATTATTGCAGAAAATAAGCTCAGGGGCAAACACGTTTATGAGACTCACACGTTTTGTTAAGCATGATAATATTTACCAACAGTGTTGGGAGTAACGAGTTACAAAAGTAATGCATTACTGTAACGCATTACTTTTTGCTGTAACGTGGTAATGTAAGGCATTACAAAAATATAATTGGTAATATTTTACTCGGTACAAATCTCAGTAACGCACGTTACAATGCATTTTAAACCCGAAATTAAGTGGTGTGTTGTTTTTATACAAACACAGCGAGATTAGCAGAGGAGAAAAAAATCCGCGCAAATGTTTACTTCCTGTTAGACTTCTACTAGAGAACTATCGATCGGACAAGATGACTGCAGCAGCGGAGTAGAGTCCAACTCCGCTGCTGCAGTCATCTTGTCCGATCGATAGAGTTGGACTCTACTCCACTGCTGCACCACATCACCTCCTACTGGATGTCTTAATGAGCTGCATTGAACGCAATAAGATCTATTGAGAACGCCAAATCCATATTTCCAGTTATTTTGATGAAAGTAATGTAAAAGTAATGCAAAAGTAGTGTAATGCCTTACAATTCAAAGACAGTAATATTGTAATGTAACGAATTACTTTGAAATGACAGTAATAAGTAATAAGTAATGAATTACATATTTGAAGTAACTTGCCCAACACTGTTTACCAATGAACACTACTTTTATGATTTTTGAAGCGTAAATGCAATCGCCAGAAGTTTTTTAACACATGTAAAAGCTTCAAAAATCATGAGTGGGGTATTTACTGATGTATTTTATGTCGTAGACCAAAACGTGTAAATCTCTTAAGCTGGTGTTAACCACAGACTTTATTTCAGGCATCGAACCAAAAACCCATTCAAAAAACCCATTGACAACTGACCAATCACAGTTTGCCGCAAATCGCGCATCATCAAAACGAAGCTCCTGGACTACATGATGGTCGGCACCTTGCTGCTGCCTTCCCCGAGTGATATCTGCACCCACAAACGTGCAGGTACACGATTCTCCTCGTCGTCAGGTAGGGCCAATGCGAGTGCCAATCGCCTGTTTCTAGCCATTTTGTAACAACGATGTAAGGGTAGCCTGGATACGTAGTAGGCGAGTAACGTCGGGGTCTAGAGTGGGTTCGTTGCTAGGCGATAGAAAAAACGCTCTCGGCGCTTTTAGGACAAAAAGCGCTGCCAGCTTTTTTTGTTGTTGAAAAAACGGTCGGCTCAACTTTTCCCTATCACAAAAAACGCTGTGTGAACACGCCCTTACTGTACTATTTTTTATGTTGTAATGTCATAATATTGTTGACAATAAAGTTTGTTAAAAAAACAAAAACAACAACAACAACTATTATTGTCCCCACACCACAATGTATGTCCCACAATGTGAACTCCAAACAATTCATGTTGTAAACATTTTCTTACTGATGTGATACGACAGCATACATAATAGGCTCATTTAAAAAAATTTGGATTTTAAAACGATTTTAAAACGTTTCTCAATCCGGAAACACATCTAAAAAAAACACTTATTATTATTATTATTATTATTATTGTTATTATTATATATTTTTACAACATCAATCTCCCTATAATATGAACAAAATATGTTCAGGTTATACTTTCTCTCTTGAAAAACGGGCAAAACCCGCTCTGAACGTCAAATATCGCCAGAGACGGCATCACATTGTAGTGAATTGAACCCCCTCTCCGTCAGTGACTGACGCTAAAGTGCCCTTAGCGACAGTCGCTATTTGACGTTCTGGAAGTGAAACTGTGTTGTTCTGACTGAGTTTTCATAAAGATTATGCAGTACATATTACACCCCAACTGTTTCTGTGGTGGGTTTTGAAAGCACAAAAGAAAACCGTGACCCACGTCTTTGAGGTTTACACCCGCGATTCCGTTTTCAAAACAGCCCAATTTGGCGAGAAAACCGTGAAGCTGGCAACCCTGCATCACCGTCACCTTAATTCTAATTTATGTATTTTATAACCAGCAATTTATGTATTTTATAACCATGAAATATCCTTGTTGGTTGTGCTTTCTTCAGGCGCCTCCACAGTGCCACGCGTGGATACTGTCGGTACAACACGCTATTTTATGTTGAAATGCGACGTAATCCAGTGTTCACGAAAACATACACTGTCAACACGTATGCTTTTGGCGACTGGGTTGTCTGTTTTGGTGTATATCACAGCCGCTCCTTTAAGAAATATGAGCTGCAGTCCAATTGGCCGTCTATCCCGATCAGCCTCATGCTTCCTGCTAAATCTCCAGATGTTTTCCTTGATCTCCATTGTGCCCGCTGTTCCAAATTGTCGAATGCTCGCCAAGAAGCTCAATCGGCCCGCCGAATCAACCGAGGATACATCAGTGTACCCTAACAGGAAGTGTTCTAGCGATTAATCGGTTACGTCATCATACATTCACACATCTCACGCCGCTGGGCGTATGGCCACGACTAACAAACGTGATTGGCTGCAAAGTCTGAAGGTTGTGGTTTGTCAGAGCATCAACAGTCGACATCGCCTTCAACGTTCCCATTCTACACATCGCTCCTTTATCGCCATACCGCCGCTGGCGCATTAGGAACAAGTGTTGAAACGGACCCGTGGCGTTGTGGTGGCGGTGGCGTTTTTCTTCCTGTGTAGAACAACTCATCAGCTCAGCATTCAGCCCTTTATGCACGAGGTCCACAGGGGATGTGCAGCGTTTGAAACAGCTGACAAAAATGTGAGGAGCAGCGTAGGGAGAGGAGGGAGAGAGGGGTGAGGGAGGGAGGGAGGGAGGGGAGGGGGGGGGGTGAACTTTTCCTCTCTTGTGAGGCGAAGGAGAGTGCGCTTTTATATCGCCACCCATGATGCCAGCTGCCTGCTTGGCGTTTGGCCCGGCTTGTGGCGGGTAATGTTTGTGTGTGTGTGTATGTGTGTGTGTGTTGGGCTGGAGGGCTGGGGTGGGGTGCTTGGGGTTTTTTCAGAGAGGTCCATTTCATTCCAGCTGGCTATATCCCGTTCTGGAACAGGAAGCTCATTGTGAATTTAAGAATACGCGCACAAATCGGACGCTGTATTTTCACAAAACCCTCATTGGTAACAGCAGTAACTTTATGCCCCGAAATGAATGTCTCCACCCATGGCTGAGATACGTCCCGGGGCTATCCTGAATCACAGCGCTTCATACGACAGGAGGACGCAAACAATAGAGCATAATAATACAGAAGAATTAAGGAATTAATATACGAGAAACAAAAAAGAATAGACACTGACAGTCTATAAAAGTCTTGGCCACCACATATAAGGAAATAGATGATTGACAATATGAATATAATATGTTATTTATGTTTCCACCTTTCAAAGAAACACAGGGAAAGCAACTGTGTATGATTTACTTACTTTGTTTTTCCTGTAACTCTTATTTATATTGAGCCATTTACATCAAGTACTTTGATTACTGATTGATTGAACAGTTATGCGGGGCACGTACCAGACAAGCCATGGGGTGCCGCGTCACGCAGCATCGCAGAGTAGAAAGGATAACACACAGAGCAACACAGAGCAAGGATTTTAGGTCTTGTTCTGCGTTTAATGTAATGGGTGGCAATGCAAGATTTTTAGCAGTGCAGGAAGTGAAGCGGCGGGGTGGGAAGGAAGGGTCAAGTCTGATGTCAGCTGAAGGTGGCAGGCCTTCCTCCAGACGGAGATGTCTGAGAGGCAAGTACATGCAGAGACTGTGTTGTCCGAGGCTGGGTATCATTGGAATATCAGGGGTTAGCAGAAAATCCCAGTGAGGATGTAGACAGTGAGAAGAGGGGAGGACCAAGAAATGACCCCTGTGGCACACCGGATTTCACCTGATGTGACTTTGACACCTGTCCACGACACCCTGTAGGACCTACCAGACAGTTCCTGTGAGTTCAGAGAGAGTGGACAAGAGGACCTCATGGTTTACTGTGTCAAACCTCCAAACCTCTATTGCACGTGTCAAACACAAGACCAAATCTATCCGGCCTGCGCACTCACTTGAGTTTTCAATTCATTTTGGCCCGCATCTTTAACTCCCGCCATGTGCAGCACTACAAGTCCCAGCAAGCATTGCAACTGGTTCCTATACACGGGTGCTGTGTGCCGTGCTATCTTCCCCCTCACGGCCACACGAAAGCGTACGTTATATCCAAGGATGCATACTAACCCTAACCCTACACTATATCCAAGGATGCATACTAACCCTAACCCTACACTATATCCAAGGATGCATATTAACCCTAACCCTACGTTACATCTAAGGATGCATACTAACCCTAACCCTACGTTACATCTAAGGATGCATACTAACCCTAACCCTACACTATATCCAAGGATGCATACTAACCCTAACCCTACGTTACATCTAAGGATGCATATTTAGAGTACCAGGACCACTGGTTCAGCAGCAGCATTTACTGTAGCGCGACAAACCTGCTGTGGACTCGTGACTTTCCATCAACAACATTTTAACCTCAAGCAGTAACTAGAGAGGCAGCCATGCGATTCATTGCAAATTGCCATGCAAACAACTAACAAAAAATGACTGAGGAAATGCTCCTCGGTCTGCTAAATGACACATTTAGTTTTAAAAAGCTGCAGACGGATCTTAAGAGAAAAGAAAATTGTATGCACATAGCACCACGGTGAAAACAATAGTCGATTTGATTAAGTGGTTTGAGTCATGTCACACACTGACAAATAGCAAATATTGATATCTAGCTGATAAAAAGGAACTTTCACTTTGTCCCTTCACGTTAGTAATTTATTTCTTATTAAATAGCCATTATTTTTTATTAAATAGGTTTACTTACTGTATCACCTCCTGTGGTATTCATTATAAGAGTATATATATATGGCCCTCAAAGCTGTTATAAGTTTTGGATGTGACCCCTGCATATATTTAAAAAAACGTACAAAAGAAATAGTTATTATGTAAAGAGATGTGTGCCTAAAAGCTCCACATTAGCAATGCCCAGTACCTTCCATATGGAATACACATGCAATTATGAATTTCAATTAGTGTTCAGTGATAATGATGGAAGTGTGTTGGCATTAATATTACTTTTCATAATTGAGTCATTTAGGAGACGCTTCCATCCAAAACATCTCACAGTAAATACAGACACTGGTAATTATAGACCAGGTAGGCTGTGAACATTGGGGATCGAAGCCAGACCCTTTTAGGCTGGGGGTCAAACTCCGTAGCCACTAACCTGCCTATTTTTAAATGAATTATTTATTATTTTAACAATCTA
>JAOPHQ010004073.1:15000-72500 GCA_030340625.1 Merluccius polli
CACAGAGAGAGAGAGAGAGAGGGGGGGGGGGAGAGAGAGGGAGAGTGAGGGAGAGAGAGAGAGAGAGAGAGAGAGAGAGAGGGAGAGGGGGAGAGAGAGAGAGGGAGAGCGAGAGAGAGGCTGTCAGGGGCCTAGCAGGGGGGCGGTGGCCATGCCCAGATTAATAATTACATGAATACTTGAATAATGTCATCACAAATTAATGTTTTCCCATCACGTCTATACTGGGAGCATTGTGACGGCCCACAGCTCCTGTTTCCCATGATGCATCTGTTCTTCCTCATTAGTTCCACATTAATGTCTTTTCATACGCATAGTGGCCATTCTAGAGCCCACAGATTTGACATGGTCATCATAACAAGAAATGCTTCATATATATGTATATATGTATATATGTATTTATATATATATATATACAATTGGGGGGGAAAATAAATAAATAAAACATATGTTACAGTACATCTGTTGTTTTTTAAACCACAATGCGATTAGCAAATGAGGGAATTGAACAGAATTTGACACTTTTGTCCTCAGAGACGTACAGTATGTGAGCTTTTATGTGAGATACGTATATAACTAAAGGAGCGGGGAGGGGTCGGACACCAAGACCCCGACGGTCAACCAGGTATCGAACCCGGGACCTTTTCCGGCTGGGAGTCAATCATCCAGTCATCCGTAACAACGCTGAGCATGCCGGCTGTAATAGGTAACTTCCAGTCGCGTCCCTAATAATGACGCCGTTTAGCGTTGCAGAGGAGTGCATTGTGTTGTGGACAACACTGCGGAGTGTGTTGGCGCTACATATCCTCTCTCTGCTACACACACGGCCATTTTTGGTGTTTTTTTTACCGGAAGAAGGGTTTAAAAAAAACAAAACAGCGTTTCTTCACTCATCCTTAATTTACTTGTCTGCTCCTAACTAACTTACCAGGACACACACTCTCTTTCTCTTACCGACATAACTGCACACACACACGCATACGCACACGCACACACACACACACACATATACACACACACACACGCACACACACACACACACACACACACGCGTACACTCCAGTAAAGTCCAGAACCAGGATACTAATACCGTCTGGACATTTGCACTGACCCCGCATTAAAGACAATGAATGAAATGAGAGAGAGACAGAGAGAGACAGAGAGAGAGAGAGAGAGACTCTATATACTTTTCGGTATAAGGGTATAACAACCCATTTTTATCTGTCTTGCTCCTATAAAAATGTTATTGTCCGGCGGTGGAGATTGGAAAAAGTGCTGAGTGTGTATTTTCGTTTTCTCCAGCAGGACAACCTTTGACCATTTGGCAAAAGTGTAACCCTCGAGTCAAATCACAAAGCAGAGTTTGTGTCTGTGAGCGAACGTTACCCAGAAGGTCTGCTCCGGTGGGTTTAGGTGACAGGCCACAATCACAGAGCTGATTTATTCAAACATGCATCAACCCATCGATTAACTTAACTTCAGCGTGGAAACCGGCGGTTGTCATAGTGACGCCGGGCGCAGCAGGGGACCGAATGAGCGGATGGCCGCCACAACGCACGGCAACATTTATATATATAGAAAAATAAACACGTTTAATGAGCATGTTTGGAAGAGCGAGAGGGCTGCTGAGAAATGCAAAGTCATTGACGTTTCCTGACACGGTAAAAAAAAAAAAAAGAGCGCATGCACGGCGCATTTTACTGCACACACACACTCAGGTAGCAAGTCCTCCCACAGGGGGGTCAGAAATCAGCTCTGGTCTCTGTGATCATCATCATCATCATCATCATCATCATCATCATCATCATCATCATGGTAGCAGATGAGGTGTCATATCCCCCCCCCCACACACACACACACACTATGTCAAGCGCTTTGGGTATCTTGAAAAGCGCTATATACTGTAAATGCAATGAATCATCATCATCATCATCATCATCATCATCATCATCATCATCATCATCATCATCATCATCATCATCAGGGTAGCGGATGAGGTGTCATATCCCCCCCCCCACACACACACACACACACACACTATGTCAAGCGCTTTGGTATCTTGAAAAGTGCTATAATGAATTATCATCATCATCATCATCATCATCATCATCATCATCATCATCATGGTAGCGGATGAGGTGTCATATCCCCCCCCCCCCACACACACACACACACTATGTCAAGCGCTTTGGGTATCTTGAAAAGCGCTATATACTGTAAATGCAATGAATCATCATCATCATCATCATCATCATCATCATCATCAGGGTAGCGGATGAGTTGTCATATCCCCCCCCCCCCCACACACACACACACACACACTATGTCAAGCGCTTTGGGTATCTTGAAAAGTGCTATAATGAATTATCATCATCATCATCATCATCATCATCATCATCATCATCATCATCATCATCATCATCATCATCATCATCATCATCAGGGTAGCGGATGAGGTGTCATATCCCCCCCCCCCCCCACACACACACACACACACACACTATGTCAAGCGCTTTGGGTATCTTGAAAAGCGCTATATACTGTAAATGCAATGAATTATCATCATCATCATCATCATCATCATCATCATCATCATCATCATCATCATCATCATCATCAGGGTAGCGGATGAGGTGTCATATCCCCCCCCACACACACACACACACACACTATGTCAAGCGCTTTGGGTATCTTGAAAAGCGCTATATACTGTAAATGCAATGAATCATCATCATCATCATCATCATCATCATCATCATCATCATCATCATGGTAGCGGATGAGGTGTCATATCCCCCCCCCCACACACACACACATACACACACACACACACACTATGTCAAGCGCTTTGGGTATCTTGAAAAGCGCTATAGGCCTATACTGTAAATGCAATGAATCATCATCATCATCATCATCATCATCATCATCATCATCATCATCATCATCATCATCATCACCACCACCACCACCACCACAGCCGCAGCAGCTATACAGTAATTCACTTGCAGTGCACACATGGAGACCCGCATGAATATGCATGGCTGCATATCATATGCATACATCACCGGGCCGTCACGTGCTGCTGCTGAATGCAGCAGGCGGCGGCCGGTGTGTGTGTGTGTGTGTGTTGTGTGGCGGGAGCGAGTGTCAGGCAGACAGTGGAGAATATGTCATCTTCGGCGTTTCGCCCCCCCGCTGGGCTGCTTGGACGGGGCGGGCGGGCGGGCGGGCGGCCGGCGCGCGGGGTTTTCTTTTTTTTTTTTTTCTTTTTTTTTTTTCTCCTAACCGGCAGCTGCTGTGCACAGTTTCAGATACCGTGCCACACTTTGGGTTTCAATGATGCACCTGCTGGCCGGCCCGCGTGACGCAGGGGCCCGCGAGAGGGGCCCCCCCCACGGGCAGCTGTCAGAGAGCGCTCTATTCACCGAATCAGGCCAGCTTATGGTCACCGCTACTGCGCCGGGCCCTCACCCCTTCTTCTCCCCCCCCCTCCCTCCCCCCACACACACACACACACACTCCCCCACCGCCTGCCTGCCCGCGTCCTGTCACAAAAGGCTTTTTCAGATGGATCACTTTCATGGTTTCATTTGAAAAATTGTAATACGCGTACACGTTATAGTTGAGTGTGGCGTATGAGAAGGTAGTCGTGTGTGTGTGTGTGTGTGTGTGTGGGCTCCTACACACACACAAGAATGTAACAGATTCACACTACTAGATCAACTAGTGTGCACATGCAAACACACACACACACACACACACACACTAGAGCAGAAGTTTGAAAATCACACACACACACACACACACACACACACACACACACTGGAGGTTCAAAACTTGTATAGCTGCCCTACATACATACACGTAGGCATGCGCTCTCTCTCTCTCTCTCTCTCTCTCTCTCTCTCTCTCTCTCTCTCTCTCTCTCTCTCTCTCTCTCTCTCTCTCACACACACACACACACACACACACACACACACACACACACACACACACACACACACACACACACACACACACACACACACACACACACACACACACACACACACACACACACACACACACACACACACAGAGAAGGCAGACAAGAAAGCATAAACTAGAGCCCCCTTCTGGCAGTCTTAACACTGACAGCTTGCATTGACCAGCGGCACTCACACAACACTGAGACAGAGAGAGAGAGAGACAGAGAGAGAGACAGACAGAGAGACAGACAGACAGAGAGAGACAGTTTGCTAATGATGTGTAATGACACGTAATAAAGTTTGTCAACTTTATTGTGTGACTGAGATTGGCGGCGGCGGACCGGAGCAGCTACAGATACGATGCTCATAATCCATTGTGGGAAAAAGCGCTGCGTCTGTATTTTTAGTTTTGAAGGTTTCCTTTGAACGTTCGCCGCCGGCGGCACTGAGTTACAGAAATAAAATAGTACATCAACATGCCCTGCTCTTCACAGTAGTACATCAACATGCCCTGCTCTTCACAGTAGTACATCAACATGCCCTGCTCTTCACAGTAGTACATCAACATGCCCTGCTCTTCACATTAGTACATCAACATGCCCTGCTCTTCACAGTAGTACATCAACATGCCCTGCTCTTCACAGTAGTACATCAACATGCCCTGCTCTTCACAGTAGTACATCAACATGCCCTGCTCTTCACAGTAGTACATCAACATGCCCTGCTCTTCACAGTAGTACATCAACATGCCCTGCTCTTCACAGTAGTACATCAACATGCTCTGCTCTTCACACATTTCATTCAACCATTTGAGTTTTTTAATTTCCCTATGAATGGTTATGTCAGCTGAGAGAGAGCCGACCCAGCAGGCCGCTAGGAGAGGCCCAGAAACACAACGAATCTGCGGACGACAAATTCACATTACAACTATTTCTACTATTTCTTTCAAATATTTCTACTATTTCTTTCAACTATTTCTACTATTTCTTTCAAATATTTCTACTATTTCTTTCTACTATTTCTACTATTTCTTTCAAATATTTCTTTCAAATATTTCTACTATTTCTTTCTACTATTTCTACTATTTCTTTCAAATATTTCTACTATTTCTTTCTACTATTTCTTTCTACTATTTCTACTATTTCTTTCAAATATTTCTACTATTTCTACTATTTCTTTCTACTATTTCTTTCAAATATTTCTACTATTTCTTTCTACTATTTCTACTATTTCTTTCAAATATTTCCAATGACTAATTTATTAAGATGCTCTTTATCCAGCGTGACAAGCAGTGACTCCAGACCCACGGCGTTAGGGGAGCAGGACTAAGGGGACCCACTAGACTAAGGGGACCCACTAGACCGCAGCACATCCTCGGTCCTCGTCTCCCTCCTTCAGCCGGTCTGCCGGCGACAGCTGAGTGGCTAACGTATGGGGCTAACGGCTGCTAGCGTGGCTAAGCTAACCTGGAGAGGCTTTCCATGGGACCATATGGTCGCTGTCAGCGACAGCAGGTAGGAGATCTGAAGTTACCCGTCTGAGCGTAAAGGTAAAGTCTGCTGTTTGTCTGCCGTTTCCGCCCGGTGAACGTGGGAAACCGGACATCCCTGTCCTCATACTGAGTCCTATTTACTTGTTGACGTCGGACCGCGAGAGTCGCATTACTTATTTTTTATTTCTTATTTATTTCATCTTATTATTTTTCCCCCTCTGTATTTCTTAATGGTCGCCCCGAAAACCGTCCACCGCACACTGACATAACTGCAAGCTGCAAATCTATGCCTGCTCTTCCTCAAATACTAATGTGTCTTCATGGACACATTAACAGATCTTTATCGTCCCTGGGTCCCTGGGTCTCTGGGTCCCTGGGTCCATGAGTCCCTGGGCCCCTGGGTCCATGGGTCCCTGGGTCCCTGGACGGCCTCTCCGACAGTCTCCTTTAAAGCCGCGTCGACTCCATCCTTCAATGAAACCAACTGCAGCCTGAGAGCGGTCTGCTAGCCACCGGTTAGCGCGGCGCCGCTAGCCACCGGTTAGCGCGGCGCCGCTAGCCACCGGTTAGCGCGGCGCCGCTAGCCTGCTGGCCGCTCATCGTGACCCATTCACAGCACATCGTTCTCCAGTGCCTTTGAGCAATTCATTTATTTCTGGATGCAGCGCTGAGCAGTCAATGGGCTCTTTTACAGTACTGCTGAGACAGTGTGGGCAGACGTCTCCGTTTCATCCAAAATATCATTCTATAAATATATGGAAATACACTTTTAAATGGCAGCAAAGGTCCGAGAGAGCTGATGAATATTAATTTTCGAGACGGTTGGTGATTAGTCTGTCTGATAGGCAGGGCTTGAAAACGAAATTATTTTTCAATCGTTCCGCTCCGAACGGAACCGGTATATTTAACGTTTTCGTTCTTGCGTTCCGCCACCAACATATCGTTCCTGAACCGGTTCGGAACGTAAAATAACGTTCGTTCTTAACGTTCCGGCAGTGTTATTGGGCCTAGTCTATTTTTGTGGTCGATACCTTACAATAGACCTAGTTATTGGTATTTGCCCTTAATTTACACAGTAGTCTAAATGCGCAAAAATCATCCAAAAATATTTGCGATATCCATCTCACATACCAGGCAGACTGCTGCTGACTGTAGCCTATATTCTATGATAAATATAATTTTGTATCAAAATCATTTCTGGATAAGTGGGCTAGAAACTCGAAGATAGAGCTCAGTGCAACTGTTGCTTCCAAATCGTCTCTCGCCAGGGTGGTGGTGGGAATTTGTGACAGCTGAGCTTAGCGGGCGGCGAAGTGAACACGGCAACGGGAATTTTTTTTTTTTTCATGAAATAGGCTATGCTTTGCTTTTGTGAAATTTTATAGGCTATATAGAGAACGAAAAAAAAAACGTTATTAACCGGTTTTGGGGATTTCAGAATAACGTTTCTGTTCCGGAACAGTTGAAGACCATTTGGTTTTCGTTTCCGTTTCCGTTCCTCGTAAAATTCTGTTTGTTTTCGGTTTTCGTTTTCGTTCCTTGAACCGGTTCGGAGCCCTGCTGATAGGCTGTGGCGTGACCTCACTACGCGGGGGGTCCATATATCGACTTTATACCATAAGCAGGCACAACCAATTATTAACAATAATCTATTAATACAATATATAATATAATATAACGAGTAGCTACTCCAATAGGATAGTTAGTTAGTTTTTGGCTTAAAACACGTCATAGTAAACCATCGGTCATGTACTGCCCAATGTTTACTATGTGCTACATGTACCGTGATATTAATAGGCTCAATGTCAATATGTCCCCTTTTTTTTTAATATTCGAAATATCCACATCAGATGTTGTGTTGCCATGGGGACCGCCGGACTACAACTGTCCCCCGCTTTTCACTTCAGAAACCTGGTCCCGCTCTGCTAACATGCTGAGATTGCTATGTCTGACATATTGACGACTTTGTGTGTGTGTGTGTGTGTGTGTGTGTGTGCACGTGTGTGTGTGTGTGTTGTGCTGTTGTGTGTGTTTGTGTGTCTGTTGACGGCCTCTCACGCGCCGCCTACGCGTGTTTCGCCGTGCGGCGGCTGGACCTCGGCGCCCCTCCGCTCCTCCGGCCCTATTCTTACTTCCCAGGGTTACAAAAGATGTGTTTTGCGGTGCGGACGGCCGAGGGGGGGAGGGGGGGGAGGGGGGGGGGGGGGGGGTTGGATGGCGGATGGCGAAGACGCTCCCGGCGGCGGCGGCGGCGGAGAGGAGGAGGAGGAGGAGCAGAGCGGCGACCAGATGGGAGAGGCTGAAAGTTATCACTTTGGCCGGTGTTTAAAGGGTCTGTCTGGGGGACCGCTCTTCATCAGCTCTGCCAGCATGTGTGTTAAGGAGATGTGAACCATGAGAACATTCAACCCCAACCAAGAAGCAGGAATAGTTTACACACACACACACACACACATATCACACACACACACACACATATCACACACACACACACACACACACACACACATCACACACACACACACACACACACCTAAAGGTGTGATCAGTAGCCAGATGCTGTACCTTCCTAGGGTGAGGAACAGTGGAGGAGAAGGAAAGGCAAAGACAAATTGAAAGGATATTTTGAGGGAGAGAGAGAGAGAGAGAGAGAGAGAGAGAGAGAGAGAGAGAGAGAGAGAGAGAGAGAGAGAGAGAGAGGGAGGGAGAGAGAGAGAGAGCGAGAGAGAGCGAGTGTGAGAGAGTGAGAATAATAATGAGCCGGGGAGAAAGAGAGTATTAAAAAGGCCCATTCTTGGCAGCTGGCGTAATTACAGAGCAACCAGTGGAGAGACAGAAAAGAAAGAAGAAGGGGGAGGTGGGGGGGGGGGGGGGGGAGGAGGCGGGGGAGGTGGGGGAGGGGGGGGCGGCAGGGGGGAGACAAAAAGTTTTCAAAGTTGTTGCGGCTGTCTCCACCTCTCTCCGGCCCACAGTCTCCTCCCTCGCCTGTGTTCCCCGTCTGCAGCACCTGGCCCCCAGCTGGACAGACTCTCACCCCGGGACTAAAGCCTGCTTCGGTTACCTCACCTCTACTAGCGCACCCCCTCCCTAACACCACCCTCCCTAACACCCCCTCCCTAACACCACCCTCCCTAACACCCCCTCCCTAACACCACCCTCCCTGCTGACACCACCACCACCCCCTCCCTAACACCACCCTTCCTAACACCACCCTCCCTGCAGACACCACCACCACCCCTACCAACAACACCCTTCCTACCAACAACACCACCACCACCCCTACCAACAACACCACCACCCCCCTCCCTACTGACACCACCACCACTACCAACAACACCACCACCACTACCAACAACACCACCACCACTACCAACAACACCACCACCCCTACCAACAACACCCTCCCTACCGACAACACCACCACCCTCCCTACCGACAACACCACCACCCCCCTCCCTACAGACACCACCACCACCACCGACACCACCCTCCCTATCACCCCCCTCCCTACAGACACCACCCTCCCTATCACCCCCCTCCCTACCACCAACACCACTGACACCACCCTCCCTACCGACACCACCACCACCACCACCAGTCTTTCCTCCAAAACACGTTTAGCATTCATGCCATTCATTAATTCATGAAGAAGTGAAACTGACAACTGATCTTTAACTAAACAGATTTGTTTTTGCGTATTTGCTAAATATTGTATTCAGTATTTACAGCCTCAGCACTTTCATGGGAACATTACAGTTATACTGGGGATCGAACCCAGAACCTTTAGAGACTTGGAGAGGTCACTGTGGACACTGGGGATCGAACCCAGAACCTTTAGAGACTTGGAGAGGTCACTGTGGACACTGGGGATCGAACCCAGAACCTTTAGAGACTTGGAGAGGTCACTGTGGACACTGGGGATCGAACCCAGAACCTTTAGAGACGTAGAGAGGTCACTGTGGACACTGGGGATCGAACCCAGAACCTTTAGAGACGTAGAGAGGTCACTGTGGACACTGGGGATCGAACCCAGAACCTTTAGAGACGTAGAGAGGTCACTGTGGACACTGGGGATCGAACCCAGAACCTTTAGAGACGTAGAGAGGTCACTGTGGACACTGGGGATCGAACCCAGAACCTTTAGCCCCACTACACTCATTTAACAACAATAATAATTATTATTCATTTATTGTATTCATAGCACTTTTCAAGACCGCCAAAGTGCTTTAAATGAGTGTGTGTGTGTGTGTGTGTGTGTGTGTGTGTGTGTGGGGGGGGTGACCTCATCCACTACCGGTGTGCAGCACCCACCTGTGTGATGCTAGGATGTGCTAGGTAGCATTTGTGCTAGCTAGTGATGGCTAACTGGTGCTTGTGCTGGCTAGTGCTTGTGCTAGGTAGTGCTTGTGCTAGCTAGTGGTTGTGGTAGCCAGTGCTAGGTAGTGTTGTGCTAGCTAGTGGTTGTGGTAGCCAGTGCTAGGTAGTGTTGTGCTAGCTAGTGGTTGTGGTAGCCAGTGCTAGCTAGTGGTTGTGGTAGCCAGTGCTAGGTAGTGTTTGTGCTAGCTAGTGGTTGTGGTAGCCAGTGCTAGGTAGTGCTTGTGCTAGCTAGTGGTTGTGGTAGCCAGTGCTAGGCAGTGCTTGTGCTAGCTAGTGGTTGTGGTAGCCAGTGCTAGGTAGTGCTTGTGCTAGCTAGTGGTTGTGGTAGCCAGTTCTTGTGCTAGCTAGTGGTTGTGGTAGCCAGTTCTTGTGCTAGCTAGTGGTTGTGGTAGCCAGTTCTTGTGCTAGCTAGTGGTTGTGGTAGCCAGTGCTAGGTAGTGCTTGTGCTAGCTAGTGAGGTAGTGGCTTCACTGGCTCCGTAGGTTAAGGGTTAGGGTTAGGGTTAGGGTTAGAGGGTTAGGTTAAGGGTTAGGGTTAGGGTTAGAGGGTTAGGGTTAGGGTTAAGGGTTAAGGGTTAGGTTAAGGGTTAGGTTAAGGGTTAAGGGTTAGGGTGAGGGTTAGGTTAAGGGTTAAGGGTTAGTGTTAGTGTTAGGGTTAAGGGTTAGGGTTAGGTTAAGGGTTAGGGTTAGAGGGTTAGGGTTAGGGTTAGTGTTAGGGTTAAGGGTTAGTGTTAGTGTTAAGGGTTAAGGGTTAGGTTAAGGGTTAAGGGTTAGGGTTAGTGTTAGTGTTAGGGTTAAGGGTTAGGGTTAGGTTAAGGGTTAGGGTTAGGTTAAGGGTTAGTGTTAGGGTTAAGGGTTAGGTTAAGGGTTGGGTTAAGGGTTAGGGTTAGGGTTAAGGGTTAGGTTAAGGGTTAGGGTGAGGGTTAGGTTAAGGGTTAGTGTTAGGGTTAGGGTTAGGTTAAGGGTTAGGTTAAGGGTTAGTGTTAGGGTTAAGGGTTAGGGTTAAGGGTTAAGGGTTAAGGGTTAAGGGTTAGTTCTTACGTCTCGGTGGGATTATGACCCCTGCGGCGTCTGGAGCAGGAGCAGACGACGGCCCGTGCGGCTAGGCTACGTAGCACAGTGCTAATGTTCATAGCGTAGCCCCGCAGCCTCAACCCGCCTCCCGCCGGGTTATCACTCCGGAGGGAAGTCGCCGGTTAAGAGCTGAAGTGCAGCGGCGGCGGCGGCCTTACAATGAGGACATTCACCCTTTCATTTTACTGATAAGGAGACTGAGGGGGAGGTGATGGTGGGGGGGGGGGGGGGGGGGGGGGTTGAAATAGAGATGGAATGTGCAGTATGGGGAGAGAGAGGGGGAGAGAGAGAGGGAGAGGATGAATGAAAGAGAGAGTCTCTTGTTCGGTGGTTCTCTGCGCCGTGCGGCGGAGGGCTGCGTTGAGTCGGAGGCACGCGGACACCGATACGTGCGATTAGAGAAACTGTATACGGTCCAAACGGAAACATTCAGACTTTTTTCCCACCACTTGCACACAAAGGATCCTCTCTTTGAAAGTTGTATTTTTTTAAATTTTAAATCCTTTCTTTCTATCTTTCTTCCTCTCCGTCTCCGTCTCTCTCTCCCCCTCTTTCTCTATCATTCCTAAATGTTTTCTTCCTCACATAGCGACTGACCTCCTCTCCTCTCGGTCTCATCCTCCTCCACTGCCTCACTCCACAGTTTATGATGCAGATATCATTATTACGTCGATACGTTGGTGTATTCACTATACGTGTAATCTGGGATCCAGCGGTCCTACTAAAGTTATAGCACAACCTCTGGGGGGGGGGGGGGGGGGGGGGGGGGGGAGACGGCACAGAGCCTGGGCCGGAAACCAGAAACGGCGGGGGGGGCGGAGCTACGCCTCGTTTCCTGTTCCTGTGCTCCGCCTCCCGCAACATGATTGGTTGAAACAACTATGCAGCGGAAGAATGTGAAACGCCCCGTTCATTTGACATTGGATATTAAACTAAAGTCTGATCTGTATTGATTTTCATGTGGTGCTCATCCCATATCATAGGGCAATAAGAATGATGTAATGTCACAAACTCCACACGTCCTTCATATTGAAGTCCAGCTGAAATTCGTAGTCATGATATGGTGATGTGAGGTACTGGCTATCCTCATCCTCATTCATAAGTCACTCAGGCTGATCACTTAGACCAGGGGTCTCCAACGCGTAGCTCGCCAGCTACCAGTAGCTCGCCAGCTACCGGTAGCTCGCTGCCCCTTTCCAAGCAGCTCGCCAAAGGGTCAGTGAATCATACATACATTTGAAAACTTAATTGGTCCCTCGGCACATCTACTTAAATTTATGTCCAATCAAAATTCAGTTGTCCCGCCCCCTTCCAACACAAAATGATTATTAGCCAATTAGCTGTCAATCAAAAAGTTGCGCTGCTGTCAAACTTGATGAGTCAGTGGTGACGTGAGATGAGAGAGTGGACATATATAACAATGATCAGTGAATAAGCAGCAATATCTGTATTTGTAGTAATAACAATAGCAATGATAATAATATTAATAATTTTGTGATGTTTTAATACAGAATGTGAGATGTGAACAGTAACATATTGTAAATGTTCAGGAAAAGAAATCTTATTGAGCTCGTTTGTTCAAAATGAGCGATGAGAATAAATGTTACGAAACATGAGTATCTCTCTGACATTTTTATTTTGTAAAAGTAGCTCTCGGAGGAAAAAAGGTTGGAGACGCCTGACTTAGACTTTGTTACGTTGTGTTTATATCACCGTGTGGCTATGGCCGTCAAATGCTGTACCTTTTGGTTGCCATACGTTTAACACAAATAAAAGCAAATAGTTTAGTCGAACAATGCAAACCACGCTCCAAACTAAAATGGTGTACATTTTCAAACGCACCTCAAATAAGATGAACGCAGACTGATACGTATATGTAAAATGGATCATACCATGACTTTTTCCCACTGCCAAAGCCATGAGTGTGTGCCCCTAGGCAGGGGCTTCACGTCGGGAATATTATGAGCTATATATACACCTGAGTGTGTACCATAGAGTTAACCCTATACAATGTCGCAGTAGACAATACCTGTATCCCATTTCAGAGCACAATACAACGGCAATATAATACAACGACAGCGCAGGTATTTTAGGAGAACCAGGAAATCGCTGTTATCTTCAGTGTCACCAGCGCACAAAAGGGCTGAACCGGAGCACACTGAAGATCACAGAGAGGTCGTAGGTCACTTGACTTGTGAGTCGAGATTGCGGTCCGCGTACGCGCGTGTGAATACTACAGTTCACATGCTGAAATTTAAAGCCAGGGGACTCGAGGTTCGCACCACACAAAGAGACCATGCTCCCTTTTCTGTTCAGCTGGGAGGGAGGGGATGACGAGGGGAAATTCCACTTGACTCCGTGGAAAAAACATTACTAGTGAACGTTTGGTCCTAAATAGTCAGTTAGTTAGTTAGTTAGACAGATTTCATTTTCCCCGGAGGGGGGAAATTATTTTCCACAAAACTGTACATCACAAGGAGAACCAACACTACGCCTTACACACATCGCCACGCCACAATACCGGACAGTAACAACACATAAAGTATCGCACAGCAGCACGCCATCGTGACACAGAAACACTTTGAGGATGTAGTGCTAGTTGTCGTACTGAGGAGGAGATGAGTAGCTGTACATTTCAGGCTTGCTGTTGGCTGTATTTACTCTGTGTGCCTGATGTAATAGCTTTCCACCCCACTAGGGGGTGGTATAGAGAGCATGTTCAGATGGTATCACACATGGGACACGGACTGGATCCACCCTGATGGGCTGAATGTGCTGATAAACCACTCAGAAGGAGCTGAGCCGGCGCTCCTGTGTTTAGTTAGTAAATCCGGAGTCAGCAGGAAGGAGGAAGGAGATAGAAGGCAGGAGGAAGTGAGACTAAAATTGCAGAAGTAGACCGCTAATCAGGAGGACAGAGAGTAACTTAAGAAAAAACAAAACAAATGAAGAAATACAATTTTCCAGGTCTTTCAAAGTGTTGCTCACGGTGACATGGAGCCGTGGAGCCGTGAGCATGAAAGCTTAACACCATCAGAGGTGATGGAGATGGAGGTGATGGAAATGGAGGCTGAACTTAAGTAGTGACACTTGGCTGTGGAAACCTTTTCACAGATATAAAGAGAACAGACGCATCACACTTAGTAGGCTAATGCCCGCAGTAAACCAGCGGCCGGACATCAACTCACGGTCGAGCAGAAAGAGGGGAGACTAGGGGAGTATAGCAAGGAAGGCCAGAGTCCTCCTGCATTACACTGCACTGTTTGGGGCCATGTAACCTGGGATCCAGCGGTCCTACTATGTTATAGCAGAACTACTGATCCAGCGGTCCTACTATGTTATAGCAGAACTACTGATCCAGCGGTCCTACTATGTTATAGCAGAACTACTGATCCAGCGGTCCTACTATGTTATAGCAGAACTACTGATCCAGCGGTCCTACTATGCGAGTGGATGAAGCGTTCAGAAGGGTATTTTAATACGTGTATTTCTACAGTGGCCAGGCTACACGGTGTTGATTTGAAACCTTTCCAGACACTTTTTCCTTCAAATATGAAGCAAAAGAAAGTTAAACTCCCCCGTTCATCCAGATTTGAGCTTGTCTGCCTTCACACTTTAGATATTAATCCAAAGTCTGATTTGTGAGTCTAGGGGCCATGCAAAGATGACCTGCAGCCAGATGGGAGACTGGGTGCCAGAAAGGGGCTGGCGGTTGCTTTGTAAAATCAGTAGACCAGTCACACGTCCTGAAATGTCCCAGAGAGACGGTGCATCCTGGCCCCTAAAGGTGATCAGATGTAGGAAGTTGTAACATCACTCAAATGTGTTGTACCACTTTGTGTTGTAACCATTTTTATTACAAAAAAGAATAGATCTACGATTTTGTCCATAAAGTACAACATGTAGGCTATTTATTTTAACTATGCATGATTTTTAAATACCATTATTAATAGGTTTCGACAATGTTAATGTAACTTTTTGGGTTTCAACGAAACACATTCATCATTTGCATTCAGGCAGCATTTGTTTAACTTCCTCAGGACCTCACCTGACCGGTCCACTACAGGTACCCGACCGGTCCACTACAGGTACCCGACCTGTCCACTACAGGTACCCGACCGGTCCACTACAGGTACCCGACCTGTCCACTACAGGTACCCGACCGGTCCACTACAGGTACCCGACCGGTCCACTACAGGTACCCGACCTGTCCACTACAGGTACCCGACCGGTCCACTACAGCTACCCGACCGGTCCACTACAGGTACTTGACCGGTCCACTACCGGTACCCGACCGGTCCACTACAGGTACCTGACCGGTCCACTACAGGTACAGGTACCCGACCGGTCCACTACAGGTACAGGTACTCGACCTGTCCACTACAGGTACCTGACCGGTCCACTACAGGTACCTGACCTGTCCACTACAGGTACCCGACCGGTCCACTACAGGTACCCGACCGGTCCACTACAGGTACCCGACCGGTCCACTACAGGTACCCGACCTGTCCACTACAGGTACCTGACCTGTCCACTAACAGGTACCTGACCTGTCCACTACAGGTACCTGACCTGTCCACTAACAGGTACCTGACCTGTCCACTACAGGTACCCGACCGGTCCACTAACAGGTACCTGACCTGTCCACTACAGGTACCTGACCGGTCCACTACAGGTATTTACAGGTACAGACTATACCACTATAACCAATGGCATAGGTTGATCCATTAACAAGAATACCATCACCTGGTGTATATTTGAATACTAAAAAAGTAAAGCAGAAAGAAAATCACACTGTAATGCAAACATGATTGGCCGCTTAACTCTGTTGTCAACAAGTCAACAAGTGCTCGATGTGTGTCGCGGCCGCTAGAACATACACCGAATCAAAGACTCTGGGTTGCGATCCCAACGCCTGTACAGCTCCTGCAGAGCCTTAACATCCTCCAGTGCATTATGGGCGTCGTAGTCTTTTCCCAGGAAGCGCTGCACCAGGCTCTTTTGTGAATAGCTTTTTTCTGCCCTAAAGAGATCCCTCGCCAGCAGGAGGGTGTCCAGGTAGCTGGTGCCCAGCCGCTCGAAGTCGTCTAAGAGGGAGCAACTGCGTAGCGCCCTGGTGAGTATGGGCACGTCGAAGTATTTGCCGTTGTGGGCGGCCAGCAGCACGGGCGGCCGGAAGGACCGCAGGAAGGTGAGGAAGGAGGTCAGAGCCTCATGCAAGGTGACGGTGGGCATGGCTGTATAGTGCCAGAAGAGGGCGCCATTTTGGACGTTGAAGCCCGTGAGCTGCATGGCCGTCTCGCAGATGGGGGCCGTGGGCACCATGTACGTGTTGAAGGAGCGCCCTCCGCTGATGGCCGCCAGCTGGATGATGTCACAGTTCCTGGTGTCTAAGAGGGGAGGGGTGTGTGTGAAAGAGAAAGATAATGAGTGAGTGAGTGAGTGAGTGAGTGCGTGCGTTAAAGGGTAGAAGGATGAACAAAAGAAATGTGGCTGTGAAATGTGGAGCTCTGGCAGACATATTGGAAAGCACACAGTGATGACCTCAGAATGCATTCAGCGGGGCAGGAGACCAGTTACAGCTTGATGTTAAAGGACAATTCCGGCGCAAAATGAGAGCATATGATCATAACACATGTCCACCGAGTTGGACCGTTCTCTGGGATCAGTTTTCATTCTAGGCCAATGGAACCAAAGTTATCGAAAACCGCTAATTATCTTATAACGTTAGCTGTGGGGGCAGATATAAATGTAAAATAAATCGCAATTCTATACCACTAACAAGGCTCAAAATCGCACCACACTTCCATGGTAGCATAATGAGGGTCCCTAATGCCTATGTACCGACAAGCCTAGCTGGTACATACTCATCGATCTGAGCCAACCACGGCCTGAATAAAACAATGAACAAATATTTGCTGAAAAGGTGTTGGTTTAGGCACATGCAGATAAGGATACAGATAAGGCCCTTTGGCCCACAGAGTCAAAAGTGCCCTATTTTCTTTAAATTTTTTTGTATTGTATTTAATTTTTTCTTTATTTGTTATTAAAATTATATCAAATATAAAGAGGGAAACGTAGAGTAGTGTCCACAAATAAATACACCTGATCAATTATTCCCAACTTGTCATGAAAGCACTGCAGCCCCAGTTCAGTTTAAGGTGAATGACGTCACTCAGGTACAGGCTGGACCGGCCATCTGGCAGACCGGCCACTTTCCCCCACTACCTTCTGGTAGGCACTGTTTTAATTATGAAGCCACAATTAAACAACACTTACTTACTTTTTATGTTATATATCCGTTAAAAAACTATGAAGTAGGTCAGTAGGACTTGCCACGTTCACCTTGCAAGTCTAATTATCATTACAACGACGTCACCTCCGTCATGCCGGACAACTTACAGATATGCAATTCATTTCTGAAGCAGGTATTTACGTTTTGCATAGTTTTGGTAGTTTAGTGATGAGTCACCCCTTTTTTATATAATACATAATATAATAAAATACTGTGGTTTATTTTCCTCTCGGTGTGATGCTCAAAAACATGTTAGTTAAATCCAACAGGTACATAGTGTTTAAAGGAGGACGGCGGTGGGTACCTAATCCTGTGGTCTCCAGGTCAAAGAAGATCACCGGTTTACCCCCAGACTTCTGCAGGGACAACACAGAGGCCATGCAGCTCATTATTACAGCCGGCTGCAGTGTTAATTCAAGGTCTAATAACAACTCCACTTTGTCATCTGTTTCATCATGTATGGACTTTATTACGCAAAGTGAGGTCAACCTTAAAACAGTCGGTAAACAATTGAATGAAGCTTCATTCCCAAGTATAACATTAATTATGCAGGTCGACCTGGCATTATAACCCTGTAATAACTTTAATGTGTAAAAGGTAGGTTTAGTTTAATAAGTAAAGGTAGGTTTAGTTTAATGAGTAAAGGTAGGTTTAGTTTAATAAGTAAAGGTAGGTTTAGTTTAATGAGTAAAGGTAGGTTTAGTTTAATAAGTAAAGGTAGGTTTAGTTTAATAAGTAAAGGTTTAGTTTAATAAGTAAAGGTAGGTTTAGTTTAATGAGTAAAGGTAGGTTTAGTTTATGAGTAAAGGTTTAGTTTAAGAGTAAAGGTAGGTTTAGTTTAAGAGTAAAGGTAGGTTTAGTTTAAGAGTAAAGGTTTAGTTTAAGAGTAAAGGTAGGTTTAGTTTAAGAGTAAAGGTTTAGTTTAAGAGTAAAGGTAGGTTTAGTTTATGAGTAAAGGTAGGTTTAGTTTATGAGTAAAGGTTTAGTTTAAGACTAAAGGTAGGTTTAGTTTAAGAGTAAAGGTTTAGTTTAAGAGTAAAGGTAGGTTTAGTTTATGAGTAAAGGTAGGTTTAGTTTATGAGTAAAGGTTTAGTTTAAGAGTAAAGGTAGGATTAGTTTAATGAGTAAAGGTTTAGTTTAAGAGTAAATGTAGGTTTAGTTTAATGAGTAAAGGTTTAGTTTAAGAGTAAAGGTAGGTTTAGTTTATGAGTAAAGGTTTAGTTTAAGAAGGTACTTTACCATGGACTGCATGCTGTAGATCAGTGGTAGAAGAGTCAGATGAAGCTGAGGAGGAGGAGCACAGCAGAATATGGCAGTTTCCTGAACATCGTTTGGTAACACAGTGAAATGATGACCACACGTTTGTGTTGAAACAGAAACTGAGGCCGGCTATCAATGGGCTGAATTGTTCTGGACCAATGGACCCACGGTCTGGGTCAATGGTCTTCACAGGAATGACGTCAGAGAATACAAAAATGAAACTTAAAGTAAAAACTCCTCATGAATAATATTAAACTATGTGTAGTATTAAACTATGTGTAAGCCATAATATTAAACCATGTGTAGTAATAAACTATGTGTAATATTAAACTATGTGTAGGCCATAATATTAAACTATGTGTAGTATTAAACTATTTGTAGGCCATAATATTAAACTATGTGTAGTATTAAACTATGTGTAGGCCATAATATTAAACCATGTGTAGTATTAAACTATGTGTAGGCCATAAT
The DNA here is from genome assembly GCA_030340625.1 of Merluccius polli. Classification (NCBI taxonomy): domain Eukaryota; kingdom Metazoa; phylum Chordata; class Actinopteri; order Gadiformes; family Merlucciidae; genus Merluccius; species Merluccius polli. Next base: position 33,937 of record JAOPHQ010004073.1, read on the forward strand.
ATTAAACTATGTGTAGTATTAAACTATGTGTAGGCCATAATATTAAACCATGTGTAGTAATAAACTATGTGTAATATTAAACTATGTGTAATATTAAACTATGTGTAGGCCATAATATTAAACTATGTGTAGTATTAAACTATGTGTAGGCCTGGCCATAATATTAAACTATGTGTAGTATTAAACTATGTGTAGGCCATAATATTGTGGCGACCACTGCCATGGACACCCATGGGGGTCCTGCGCAAGGGGTTCTGTGGGGTGCACCTCGGGTCGGGGCTTGGGCCGTGAGTGAGAGTGTTAGTGGTGTTTGTCAGGTGTGCCGTGTTTCTGTGTGAGTGTCTAAAATAAAGGCAACTCCCGGGGTCGTGCGGTGTATGGGGCACGGGAGTTGCGTGAGCATTTAAACCTGGGCTCCTGTCTCACTCCTTCCTTACCGTTCGCCACTAGAGATGGGATTTATGGCTCTTTGAAGGGAGCCGTTCTTTTCAAAGAGCCATTCAAAAGACTGGCTCATTTATATTAATTTATTTTTAAGAAGCTAGCCTAGTGGTAAACCATTTTATCTGGGAAACAATCACTGGGGGGAATGATAGGGTAAGATTTGGATCTGAATTATTCAGACTTAGACATCGGATATCTGAGTTTGATATATTTTAAATACTGGTTATAATTTAATTTAACATGTGTGGACTAGATTTTAATGTATGACCTGCATTCATTGTAAACATTCCACAAGGTGGTGCTATATCCCTCTGCTTTGACAGTGAGATCATTATTTTGGATCTTTGTATACAATGTGTCGAAGTGTAAATAAAGCTCTTCACTTGCTCATCATGATTTTCACCGCTTCTGACTGACATGTGAAATTTGCATATCAACATTTCACCACGAGTGCACTCTGCTCTGCTCTCTCCGTCTCAGTGGAGCAGGAGGAGGTGTGCGCATGCTGTGAGCGTGACAGCGATAAAAAAATAAATAAAAAAAGAACGAATAAGAAAATGAACGGCTCACCACTGCGACTCGGTTCCCATCGTTCATGTTAAACAGCCGTTCAATAGATTCGGTTCGTTCGCGAACGTCACAACTCTATTCGCCACATTGGTGTCAGAAGTGGGATCTGAACGGTAACGATGGAGAAGAGGACCTGTCCCGAGTGGGGATTGCCTATGGCGGCGCGTCCGAAGGAGGAGGAGACAGAGGAATGGCCCGGCGTTTCAGCTCCTGGCATGTCACCGGTCGCGACGGGCGCGACTGGTGCGCAGCCACCCAGCTTGCCCTAGCGTTGGAGGGGACGGCGGTGCAAGTCCTTCTGGACCTGGCCCCGGCAGCCCAGCGGGACCACCAGGCCCCGACCCTCGGTGCTGCGCTTGACGAGGCGGAGCGGGCGGAACGAGAGCGTTCCGACCAACCCAGCCTGCAGACGCCCGGTGCCTCCCGACAGGGGCGCCGAAAAGGGGGGGTAAAGGAGACCCCCCCCCCCCCCCCGCTCAACAATCGCGCAACAGAAATCCTCCGGTAGCAGCCCCCCCCCCCCCCCCCCCCCCCCCCCCCGCTCAACAATCCTCCGGTAGCACCCCCCTCTCAACAATCACGCAGCATTAATTGTAAAAATTCTTTTCATGGGGCCCAAAATCCCTATACGGCGCCCCTGCCTCCCGACCTCGCGTCCGACGGGCGGACTACTGTGAGCAGGAAGAGGACGGAGAGGAGGGTTTCCAGGCCTGGACTTCGCCCCAGCAGCCTAACCGGCACCGCCGGGCCCCCGAACACTAGAGGGACTATGTGTCGGGTGAGGGGGTCGTCGGGGACGACTGACCCCTCAAGGGGGAGCTGTGTGGCGACCACTGCCATGGACACCCATGGGGGTCCTGCGCAAGGGGTTCTGTGGGATGCACCTCTGGTAGGGGCTTGGGCCGTGCGTGAGAGTGTTAGTTGTGTTTGTCAGGTGTGCCGTGTTTTGTGTGTGTGTTTAAAATAAAGGCAACTCCCGGGGTCGTGCGGTGTATGGGGCACGGGAGTTGCGTGAGCATTTAAACCTGGGCTCCGTCTCACTCCTTCCTTACCGTTCGCCACAATATTAAACTATGTAGTATTAAACTGTGTGTAGGCCATAATATTAAACCATGTGTAATATTAAACTATGTGTAGTATTAAACTATGTGTAGTATTAAACTCTGTGTAGGCCATAATATTAAACTATGTGTAGGCCATCAGTGTTGGCGCTAAAAGTAACGCGTTACCGTAATATTTTACGTTTAGGCAGTAACGGGGTAACATAACGCGCTACTAACTGTATTTTGGTAATAGTATTACAGTACTGAGTCCGGTAACGCGTTACAATCCGAGTTGTCGCACAAGCGGAGGTTTCGAAAAAAACAACCGACGCAACCAGGCGCAACAGACGGAAATAAAGAGGACAAGAAAACGGTTTAAAATCAACAGAAGAAGAAAAGGAAGACGGTTTGGAGATGGCAACAACAACAACAACTGATAATTCAACGTTTTCTAAGTTTATACTCGCACTCTTCAGTGTAGGAGGACTCACCCCAAAGGAAACCGTGTTGGTGATGAAAAACACATCCTGTAGGGGGCAGTGTTGGGCACGTTACATCCACAATGTAATATATCTCATATTACAAGTTACTTGCATTTGAAAGTAATGAGTTTCTTTACAATATTACCTTCTGTGTGGAGTAATAAGTTACTCATTACTTTTTAGTTACTTTCACCAAAATAAACATTTAGGACAAGGCATTACAAAATGAAATATAGTGGGGGGGCAACATTAAAGTTTAATGAAGTCTATGTTGCATCTGCAAGTAGTGGTTACCATGAATAGCTGAATTACCATAATGTAATGATATAGAATAATTAAACAACCAAAACCTTTACACGACATGACACAAACTCTTTTTCTATGCCTCATTTATTAACTCCTGAGTTACAAAGAGCGGCCACACAAAGATTTAACGACAAAGTTACATTTCCATGGAATTAAACATGTTAATAGTTTATACTATTTATGATTCAGCTATTCATGGTAACCACTATTTGCAGATGCAATATAGACCTCATTAAACTTTAATGTTGCCCCCCCCCCCCCCCCCCCCCCTTATGAAGAACTACAGTTAATTGAGAACTATTCGCCATGAACAATATTGCACACCTTCATTTTGTAATGCCTTGTCCTAAATGTTTATTTTGGTGAAAGTAACTAAAAAGTAATGAGTAACTTTATTACTCTACACAGGAGGTAATATTGCAAAGAAACGTATTACTTTCAAATGCAAATAACTTTTTGACCTGTCCACTACAGGTACCTGACCGGTCCATTACAGGTACCCGACCGGTCCACTACAGGTACCCGACCGGTCCACTACAGGTACCCGACCGGTCCACTACAGGTACCCGACCGGTCCACTACAGGTACCCGACCTGTCCACTACAGGTACCCGACCGGTCCACTACAGGTACCCGACCGGTCCATTACAGGTACCCGACCGGTCCACTACAGGTACCCGACCGGTCCACTACAGGTACCCGACCGGTCCACTACAGGTACCCGACCGGTCCACTACAGGTACCCGACCGGTCCACTACAGGTACCTGACCGGTCCACTACAGGTATTTACAGGTACAGACTATACCACTATAACCAATGGCATAGGTTGATCCATTATTTAATGAAATAATTAACAAAGATTGGTTGGTTTTGAGATTGGTTTATTAAACAAGAATACCATTTGGATCACCTGGTGTATATTTGAATACTAAAAAAGCAAGTAAAGCAGAAAGAAAATCACACTAATGCAAACATGATCGGCCGATCAGCCCTGTTGTCAACAAGTCAACAAGTGCTCTATGTGTGTCGCGGCCGCTAGAACATACACCGACTTAAAGACTCAGGGTTGGGATTCCAACACATGTACAGGTCCTGCAGAGCCTTAACATCCCCCAATGCATTATGGGCATCGTAGTCTTTTCCCAGGAAGAGCTGCACCAGGCTCTTTTGTGAATAGCTTTCTAATCTAAAGAGATCCCTCGCCAGCAGGAGGGTGTCCAGGTAGCTGGTGCCCAGCCGCTCGAAGTCGTCTAAGAGGGAGCAATTCCATAGCGCCCTGGTGAGTATGGGCACGTCGAAGCGTTTGCCGTTGTGGGCGGCCAGCACCACAGGCGACCGGAAGGACCGCAGGAAGGTGAGGAAGGAGGTCAGAGCCTCATACAAGGTGACGGTGGGCATGGCTGTATAGTGCTGGAAGAGGGCGCCATTTTGGACGCTGAAGCCCGTGAGCTGCATGGCCTTCGCGCTGATGGGGGCCGCGGGCACCATGTACGCGTTGAAGGAGCGCCCTCCGCTGACGGCCGCCAGCTGGATGATGTCACAGTTCCCACCTAAGAGGGGAGGGGTGTGTGTGAAAGAGAAAGAGAAAGATAATGAGTGAGTGAGTGAGTGCGTTAAAGGGTAGAAGGATGACCCAAACAAATGTGGCTGTGAAATGTGGAGCTCTGGCAGACATATTGGAAAGCACACAGTGATGACCTCAGAATGCATTCAGCGGGGCAGGAGACCAGTTACAGCTTGATGTTAAGTCACTGGGATTCTCAAGTCAATATCATACTTTAATTTAGGTTAGGGTGAGGCCCAATCACTTCTTTAAACCCCAGTGTGATTGGGGTGGGCCGGTCTGTCCTAGTCCAGCCACAAGCCACAATTAAACAACACTTACTTACTTTTTATGTTATATATCCGTTAAAAAACTATGAAGTAGGTCAGTAGGACTTGCCACGTTCACCTTGCAAGTCTAATTATCATTACAACGACGTCACCTCCGTCATGCCGGACAACTTACAGATATGCAAATCATTTCTGAAGCAGGTATTTACGTTTTGCATAGTTTTGGTAGTTTAGTGATGAGTCACCCCCTTTTTTATATAATACATAATATAATAAAATACTGTGGTTTATTTTCCTCTCGGTGTGATGCTCAAAAACATGTTAGTTAAATCCAACAGGTACATATGTTTAAAGGAGGACGGCGGTGGGTACCTAATCCTGTGGTCTCCAGGTCAAAGAAGATCACCGGTTTACCCCCAGACATCTGCAGGGACAACACAGAGGCCATGCAGCTCATTATTACAGCCGGCTGCAGTGTTAATTCAAGGTCTAATAACAACTCCACTTTGTCATCTGTTTCATCATGTATGGACCTTATTCAACAAAGTGAGGTCAACCTTAAAGTGTTTAAATAAAAAGCAATTTGGGAACCACAGAGCACCTTTGTTAGTAAAACACAGAGCGTTGTATGGTTTAGTAACTTTAGTGCATGCACATCAATCATCCGCAGATTCCCTCTCTCACTTTTACTCTCTTTTTCCCATAATAATGGTTCGTTAATTTGGAGAGACACTTTACCTGCTGCTCGGCGGCAGAATGAGGCAGACACAGATCACACATAGTAAGAACGTTGCTTACCGTTATGCTGAGTGGCCACTCAGTTGTGTGATCTCCTGCAGCCGACCAGCCGGTGGTGGGCCCCTTTTCGTCAATCCTGTTTGTGACGCCAATTATATTGTGGAAAAAACTCGTACAACATTTAACATTTAACTTGACACAATAAGAGTGTTCGGGAGATCTGAAGTATGAAAGATAAAGACTTTATTTGTACTCAAGAGCACAAATATAGCCGAGTTTGTTTGACAAAGAACTGGTATTGTGATTCAGACTTCAGGTTATATAGGCTACCTTTGTGGTTTCCTCCTCCATGCATTAATCACCCAATCACAACAACCTATACATTGTTTACCTATTCAAACCTAAAGATTAGGCTCCTCCCCTGTGGATTAGGCTCCTCCCCTGCGGCCCGTTCACAGCTCCACACCAGCTTGGCATACTATTACACTTCTGCAGCACATGTCCTTGTGAGATAAAATTAACTATAAACTAAATCACTGATTTGAGATAGTTAACATAAATAATAATAATATAATAATAATAATAAATACCAATCTTGAGTAAAGTAACAATTCAAAGAAAACAATTGTACCTGTAACAAAATATGAGTCAACATAAAGATGTATGGCAACCTGTATAAGCACAATGAAAATCACACCTACCCAATAAATATTAATTTAACCAATTGACTATGATACCACAATTTATGATTGTAGAATCCACTCAGAGTATGCACTGATTAACTTTAAAGATAACTTTAACTTAATTAACCATATGTAAGTAGAATAGAGACAAAGAGACTAGGGTGTCTAGGTCTACTTTCCACAGGGTTGTCAGTTGACCCCCCTCTGACCGGGAGCCAAATGGGGTGAATACAGATGTGTGAGTATCTTGCTGCGTAATTAACAACTGTAAGGGGCCGCATTATCAACACAATAGACTATAGGTTCATCCCAGACTAGGTAGGATGTTCACAAGAGGGTTTATGTGATTCAGTCACCTTGATCAGTGACTTTGTTCTGTTCCTCTCAGGGCAACACCCTGAAAATCTAATTATATTGAGGGCACTGAGCATCAAAGGTTTGTTTGTATAAGAGTTTCCCCATCTGTGGTTCTCTGTATTTCTCCACACTTATTAGATTCATATAGCATAATGGCGAGACAATAATTATGTATTTTCATTAAATGTAAGGGTAAATTTCTCCCACAATAACTTTAATGTGTAAAAGGTAGGTTTAGTTTAATAAGTAAAGGTAGGTTTAGTTTAAGAGTAAAGGTAGGTTTAGTTTAATGAGTACAGGTAGGTTTAGTTTATGAGTAAAGGTTTAGTTTATGAGTAAAGGTAGGTTTAGTTGAATGAGTAAAGGTAGGTTTAGTTTAAGAGTAAAGGTAGGTTTAGTTTAATGAGTAAAGGTAGGTTTAGTTTATGAGTAAAGGTAGGTTTAGTTTATGAGTAAAGGTAGGTTTAGTTTAATGAGTAAAGGTATGTTTAGTTTAATGTGTAAAGGTTTAGTTTAAAAGTAAAGGTAGGTTTAGTTTAATGAGTAAAGGTAGGTTTAGTTAATGAGTAAAGGTTTAGTTTAAGAGTAAAGGTAGGTTTAGTTTAACAAGTAAAGGTAGGTTTAGTTTAATGAGTAAAGGTTTAGTTTAAGAGTAAAGGTTGTTTAGTTTAAGAGTAAAGGTTTAGTTTAAGAGTAAAGGTAGGTTTAGTTTAAGAGTAAAGGTTTAGTTTAAGAGTAAAGGTAGTTTGGTTTAAGAGTAAAGGTTTAGTTTAAGAGTAAAGGTAGTTTAGTTTAAGAGTAAAGGTTTAGTTTAAGAGTAAAGGTAGGTCAGCCTGTTTCAAGACCTCTACAATCATCCCTGTTCCCAAGAAGCCAAGGACCACAGGACTTAACTGACTTCAGACCCGTCGCCCTGGCCTCTGTGGTCATGAAGTCCTTTGAGCGCCTTGAAAGACATCACCAACCCCTTCCTGGACCCCCTGCAGTTTGCCTACAGGGCCAACAGGTCTGTAGATGATGCAGTCAACTTGGCCCTTCATTACATCCTCCAGCACCTGGACTCCGCAGGAACCTACGCCAGGATCCTGTGTGTGGATTTCAGCTCTGCCTTTAACACCATCATCCCGGCTCTGCTTCAGGAGAAGCTCTCCCAGCTGAGTGTGCCTGACTCCACCTGCAGGTGGATCACTGACTTCCTGTCTGACAGGAAGCAGCGTGTGAAGCTGGGAAATCATGTCTCCGACTCCCAGTCAATCAGTACCGGTTCCCCCCAGGGCTGCGTTCTTTCCCCTCTGTACCCCCTCTCCCTGTACATGAACACTAGCTGCACCTCCAGTCACCAGTCCGTCAAGCTTCTGAAGTTTGCGGATGACACTACCCTCATCAGACTCATTTCTGAGGGTGACGAGTCTGCCTACAGGTGGGAGGCTGACCATCTGGTGACATGGTGCCACCAAAATAACCTAGAGCTCAACGCTCTAAAGACAGTGGAGATGGTTGTGGATTTCAGAAAGAACTCAGCCTCACCTGCCCCCATCATCCTCTGTGACTCCACAATTGACACTGTGGAGTCCTTCCGCTTTCTGGGAACCATCATCTCCCAGGACCTCAAGTGGGAGCTGAACATCAGCTCCCTCATCAAGAAAGCCCAGCAGAGGATGTACTTCCTGCGGCAGCTGAAGAAATTCAACCTGCCAAGGACAATGATGGTGCACTTCTACTCCTCCACCATTGAGTCCATCCTCACCTCCTCCATCACCATCTGGTACGCTGCTGCCACCGCCAAGGACAAGGGCAGACTGCAGCGTGTCATTCGGTCTGCAGAGAAGGTGATTGGCTGCAATCTGCCGTCGCTCCAGGACCTGTACACCTCCAGGACCCTGAAGATTGTGGCTGATCCTTCCCACCCCGGACACTAAGTCTTTGAGACACTCCCCTCTGGCAGGAGGCTGCTGTCCATCAGGACCAAAACCTCACGCCTCAAGAACAGTTTTTTCCCATCCGCCACTAGCCTGATCAACAAGGCCCGGACCTAAATGCTACACTAACTAATGTAGCATATTAGTCCTTCTACTCGCCCCAAGACCAAACACACGCAATCTTATCTTTCGCCCCCCCATCCGGCACTTGCCTCAGCCAAGGCCACTGCTGGAACACAACAACCCCCCTGGAGAACGATGCTGTGAGACGCTCTTGCATTCCCCCCCCCCCCCCCACTCCCCACAGAAACCTGTTGTTGTTGACGCTATCTGGGACCTGATTGTCTCCATGACACCGAGATTGTGGTGCCAGGCGAGACGACTCTCCAGGCCTTCACACTCACGGACTATACATACACATACATACATACATACGTACATACGTACATACGTACATACATACATATATACATACATACATACATACATACATACGTACATACAGTATATACAGATATGCAATCACCCCCCCACTACCCCCATCCCACGCCTTTGCCGCTCCTTTGTTTTTAGATATTGTATAGATATTTATATTGTTTATATTTTAATTAATTATTATGCACCAATTACACCAAGTCAAATTCCTTGTATGTACAATCCTTACTTGATTCTGATTCTGATTTAGTTTAAGAGTAACGGTAGGTTTAGTTTAATGAGTAAAGGTAGGTTTAGTTTAATGAGTAAAGGTTTAGTTTAATGAGTAAAGGTAGGTTTAGTTTAGTAAAGGTTTAGTTTAAGAGTAAATGTAGGTTTAGTTTAGTAAAGGTTTAGTTTAAGAGTAAAGGTAGGTTTAGTTTAATGAGTAAAGGTTTAGTTTAAGAAGGTACTTTACCATGGACTGCATGCTGTAGATGTGGTAGAAGAGTCAGATGAAGCTGAGGAGGAGCACAGCACAATATGAAGGCAGTTTCTTGAACATCGTTTCGTACCGTTTCTCCTGAAATGATGACCACACGTTTGAAACCGAAACCGACGTCAGAGAATACAAAAATGAAACTTAAAGTAAAAACTGTGTGTAGTATTAAACTATGTGTAATATTAAACTATGTGTAGGCCATAATATTAAACTATGTGTAATATTAAACTATGTTTAGGCCATAATATTTGTGTAATATTAAACTATGTGTAGGCCATAATATTAAACTATGTGTAAAATTAAACTATGTGTAATATTAAACTATGTGTAGGCCATAATATTTAACTATGTGTAGTATTAAACTATGTGTAGGCCATAATATTAAACTATGTGTAAAATTAAACTATGTGTAATATTAAACTATGTGTAGGCCATAATATTATACTATGTGTAATATTAAACTATGTGTAGGCCATAATATTAAACTATGTGTAATATTAAACTATGTGTAGGCCATAATATTAAACTATGTGTAATATTAAACTATGTGTAGGCCATAATATTATACTATGTGTAATATTAAACTATGTGTAGGCCATAATATTAAAGTATGTGTAGTATTAAACTATGTGTAATATTAAACTATGTGTAGGCCATAATATTTAACTATGTGTAATATTAAACTATGTGTAATATTAAACTATGTGTAGGCCATAATATTATACTATGTGTAATATTAAACTATGTGTAGGCCATAATATTATACTATGTGTAATATTAAACTATGTGTAGGCCATAATATTAAACTATGTGTAGGCCATAATATTTAACTATGTGTAATATTAAACTATGTGTAGGCCATAATATTAAACTATGTGTAATATTAAACTATGTGCAGGCCATAATATTTAACTATGTGTAGTATTAAACTATGTGCAGGCCATAATATTAAACTATGTGTAATATTAAACTATGTGTAATATTAAACTATGTGTAGGCCATAATATTTAACTGTGTAATATTAAACTATGTGTAATATTAAACTATGTGTAGGCCATAATATTAAACTATGTGTAATATTAAACTATGTGTAATATTAAACTATGTGTAGGCCATAATATTTAACTGTGTAATATTAAACTATGTGTAATATTAAACTATGTGTAGGCCATAATATTAAACTATGTGTAATATTAAACTATGTGTAGGCCATAATATTAAACTATGTGTAATATTAAACTATGTGTAATATTAAACTATGTGTAGGCCATAATATTATACTATGTGTAAATTACACATAGTATAATATTATGGCCTACACATAGTTTAATATTACACATAGTTTAATACTACACATAGTTTAATATTATGGCCTACACATAGTTTAATATTACACATAGTTTAATATTACACAGTGTAATATTAAACTATGTGTAATATTAATATTAAACTATTAGGACGAGTTTCACAAGTGACTTCAAAACAGTTTTGACAATGCCCAATCGCAGACTTTTGTTATAACAGGCTTCTGCTCACCTTTTTTTATGTGGATCCACAAAGTTTTGCTGTCACTCAGTCCTCTCGTCCGTTGTGAAGAAAAAACGTCACTTCTTCGTCTTCATCACGTCGGGGTCATCAATTGTTGTGAAAAGCAGTTTCTCTTCAAACTCTTACTCACGCGTGTTCTTTAATGAAGCGATAGGAGAAGATTTAGTTTACTCAATAATCAGTTTTATTCTTAACACCAGTCGAATGCGCAAAGTTTTACAGAGCTCTGGGTCCAACTATGTTTCCCTGACAGAACAACACAAAGTCTCAACACCAATCCTGACCGAGGAAGTTACACATTAGTGAAAACGTCATAACAAGGGCAGGCTGTTGACGTCTTCCCCCCTCGTCCTCGTGGTGTCTCACTCCAGCGTTAGATTGTCCCTCCGGGTATTATCTGAAGGATTCTTTACATGTACAGAGACAAGCCTGCCTGTTCCTCGCTATTATATGACTCTGCTTATATCTCATGATTCTGTCTTACGTCAGCAGAGAGGCACCGAGGTTAGTGTGACCCTAATTATTGGTCATATGATAGATATAAAATATAACCATACCTTCAGTTTAGTTTAATGAGTAAAGGTAGGTTTAGTTTAATAAGTAAAGGTTTAGTTTAAGAGTAAAGGTACGTTTAGTTTAATAAGTAAAGGTAGGTTTAGTTTAAGAGTAAAGGTAGGTTTAGTTTAATGAGTAAAGGTTTAGTTTAGGAGTAAAGGTAGGTTTAGTTTAATAAGTAAAGGTAGGTTTAGTTTAGGAGTAAAGGTAGGTTTAGTTTAATAAGTAAAGGTAGGTTTAGTTTAAGAGTAAAGGTAGGTTTAGTTTAACGAGTAAAGGTTTAGTTTAGGAGTAAAGGTAGGTTTAGTTTAATAAGTAAAGGTAGGTTTAGTTTAGGAGTAAAGGTAGGTTTAGTTTAATAAGTAAAGGTAGGTTTAGTTTAAGAGTAAAGGTTTAGTTTAAGAGTAAACAGGTGTAGTGGACAGGTACCTGACCGGTCCACTACAGGTACCCGACCTGTTCACTACAGGTACCCGACCGGTCCACTACAGGTACCCGACCGGTCCACTACAGGTACCCGACCTGTTCACTACAGGTACCCGACCGGTCCACTACAGGTACCCGACCTGTCCACTACAGGTACCCGACCTGTTCACTACAGGTACCCGACCGGTCCACTACAGGTACCCGACCTGTCCACTACAGGTACCTGACCGGTCCACTACAGGTATTTACAGGTACAGACTATACCACTATAACCAATGGCATAGGTTGATCCATTATTTAATGAAATAATTAACAAAGATTGGTTGGTTTTGAGATTGGTTTATTAAACAAGAATACCATTTGGATCACCTGGTGTATATTTGAATACTAAAAAAGCAAGTAAAGCAGAAAGAAAATCACACTGTAATGCAAACATGATTGGCCGATTAGCCCTGTTGTCAACAAATCAACAAGTGCTCGATGTGTGTCACAGCCGCTAGAACATACACCGAATCAAACTCTTGACTCGACTGTGGGTTGGGATTCCAACGCCTGTACAGCTCCTGCAGAGCCTTAACATCCTCCAGTGCATTATGGGCATCGTAGTCTTTTCCCAGGAAGAGCTGCACCAGGCTCTTTTGTTTATAGTTTTCTAATCTAAAGAGATCCCTCGCCAGCAGGAGGGTGTCCAGGTATCTGGTGCCCAGCCGCTCGAACTCGTCTAAGAGGGAGCAACTGCGTAGCGCCCTGGTGAGTATGGGCACGTCGAACTGTTTGCCGTTGTGGGCGGCCAGCAGCACAGGCGACCGGAAGGACCGCAGGAAGGTGAGGAAGGAGGTCAGAGCCTCATGCAAGGTGACGGTGGGCATGGCTGTATAGTGCCGGAAGAGGGCGCCATTTTGGACGCTGAAGCCTGTGAGCTGCATGGCTGTCTCGCAGATGGGGGCCGCGGGCACCATGTACCTGTTGAAGGAGCGCCCTCCGCTGATGGCCGCCAGCTGGATGATGTCACAGTTCCTGTCTAAGAGGGGAGGGGTATGTGTGAAAGAGAAAGATAATGAGTGAGTGAGTGCGTTAAAGGGTAGAAGGATGACCAAAAAAAATGTGGCAGTGAAATGTGGAGCTCTGGCATATGGCAAGCCGTTTTAACATTTATTAGCTAGACTGGATATGTGTTGCAGATATCTGCAATTCAGTTTCGCCTAGTCAAAAAGAACATTTCGGATATCTGCAACTACATTCCTCCTATCCACAATTGGCATGTCAGATATCCACAAAGACATTCCTCCTAGGAGAAATTACGTCATTTTTGCCATTCATGTCTATGGGGTTTCTCATTACAGATATCTACAATTCAGTTGCGGATATCCACTATGTGAATTACGGATATCTGCAACTGAATTGTAGATATTTGTAATTCCAGTTCGAGATATCTACAATTTGATTCTGACTAGTCATAATTCCAGTTCAAGATATCTTTTAATTCACCTCAATTCAAGATATCTACATGTCCCTTTTCAGATATCTTAAATTAAGTTTTGACTAGGCGAAATGAAGTTGTAGATATCTCTAACTGGAGTTAGGGATAGTCAAAATGAAGTTGTAGATATCTAAAACTGGAGTTAGGGATAGTCATAATTTAATTGTAGATATCTGTTATCAAGTTATAGATATCTTGAAATGAATTTTGATTAGAGATATCTACAATTGTAGATATCTGTAACTTTCATTCCGCCTAGTCAAAATGTAATTACAGATATCTTGAATTAGAGTTTTGACTAGGCGAAATGACGTTTCAGATATCTGTAATGACAAATTATAGGACCGCCTCCCACTTTAGGCGGGAGAGGAGCAGGTCGTTGTCGTTCTAATCATCATTCACACACAATTCACCTGTGTTCACTGATTACATCGGTCCATGGATTAGCATATATTAGCACCATGTCAGAGCAGCCGGAGGTCGGGCTTTTTAACCGTCTTTCTAACGCTGCAGCCCGTGCCAGGCAGGAGCTGGCGGCAAGGAGAAATTACGTATTTCTGGATATCTAAAACGCCATGCCCAATAATTCGCACTCAAATGACATTTGAGATATCTTTAACTTTCATTCTGCCTAGTCAAAACTGAATTACAGATATCTGCAATTGTCATTTAAGATGTGTGACGAGTTGAATGTCGGTTTCCGTGACGTCATTGCAGATATCTGTAATTCAGGTTCGCCTAGTCAAAACTGAATTACAGATAACTTTATCTGTCGTTTCGACTAGTCACAATTACATTACAGATATCTTGAATGAAAATTCCAACTATTCAAAATGTAATTACGACTAGTCAGAAAGAAGTTGTTGATATCTACAATGTTAATTCCGGATAGTCAAACTTAGTTGATAAATGACAATTCGGCTTGCCATACTGGCAGACACATTGGAAAGCACACAGTGATGACCTCAGAATGCATTCAGCGGGGCAGGAGACCAGTTACAGCTTGATGTTAAATCATAGTCACTGGGATTCTCAAGTCAATATCATACTTTAATTTAGGTTAGGGTGAGGCCCAATCACTTCTTTAAACCCCAGTGTGATTGGGGTGTGCCGGTCTGTCCTAGTCCAGCCTTGCTCCGCCACTGTTTTAATTATGAAGCCACAATTAAACAACACTTACTTACTTTTTATGTTATATATCCGTTAAAAAACTATGAAGTAGGTCAGTAGGACTTGCCACGTTCACCTTGCAAGTCTAAGTCTAATTATCATTACAACGACGTCACCTCCGTCATGCCGGACAACTTACAGATATGCAATTAATTTCTGAAGCAGGTATTTACATTTTGCATAGTTTTGGTAGTTTAGTGATGAGTCACCCCCTTTTTTAATATAATACATAATATAATAAAATACTGTGGTTTATTTTCCTCTCAGTGTGATGCTCAAAAACATGTTAGTTAAATCCAACAGGTACATAGTGTTTAAAGGAGGACGGCGGTGGGTACCTAATCCTGTGGTCTCCAGGTCAAAGAAGATCACCGGTTTACCCCCAGACATCTGCAGGGACAACACAGAGGCCATGCAGCTCATTATTACAGCCGGCTGCAGTGTTAATTCAAGGTCTACTAACAACTCCACTTTGTCATCTGTTTCATCATGTATGGACTTTATTAAGCAAAGTGAGGTCAACCTTAAAACAGTCGGTAAACAATTGAATTAATATGACACTTCATTCCCAAGTATAACACGTTAATTATGCAGATCGACCTGGCATTATAACCCTGTAATAACTTTAATGAGTAAAGGTAGGTTTAGTTTAAGAGTAAAGGTAGGTTTAGTTTAATAAGTAAAGGTAGGTTTAGTTTAATAAGTAAAGGTAGGTTTAGTTTAATGAGTAAAGGTAGGTTTAGTTTAAGAGTAAAGGTAGGTTTAGTGTAATAAGTAAAGGTAGGTTTAGTTTAATAAGTAAAGGTAGGTTTAGTTTAAGAGTAAAGGTAGGTTTAGTTTAAGAGTAAAGGTAGGTTTAGTTTTAATGAGTAAAGGTAGGTTTAGTTTAAGAGTAAAGGTAGGTTTAGTTCAAGAGTAAAGGTAGGTTTAGTTTAAGAGTACTGGTAGGTTTAGTTTAAGAGTAAAGGTAGGTTTAGTTTTAATGAGTAAAGGTTTAGTTTAAGAGTAAAGGTAGGTTTAGTTTTAATGAGTAAAGGTAAGTTTAGTTTTAATGAGTAAAGGTTTAGTTTAAGAGTAAATGTAGGTTTAGTTTAAGAGTAAAGGTAAGTTTAGTTTTAATGAGTAAAGGTTTAGTTTAAGAGTAAAGGTAGGTTTAGTTTAAGAGTAAAGGTAGGTTTAGTTTAATGAATAAAGGTATGTTTAGTTTAATGAGTAAAGGTAGGTTTAGTTTTAATGAGTAAAGGTTTAGTTTAAGAGTAAAGGTAGGTTTAGTTTTAATGAGTAAAGGTAGGTTTAGTTTAATAAGTAAAGGTAGGTTTAGATTAAGAGTAAAGGTAGGTTTAGTTTTAATGAGTAAAGGTAAGTTTAGTTTTAATGAGTAAAGGTTTAGTTTAAGAGTAAATGTAGGTTTAGTTTAAGAGTAAAGGTAAGTTTAGTTTTAATGAGTAAAGGTTTAGTTTAAGAGTAAAGGTAGGTTTAGTTTAAGAGTAAAGGTAGGTTTAGTTTAATGAATAAAGGTATGTTTAGTTTAATGAGTAAAGGTAGGTTTAGTTTTAATGAGTAA
Organism: Merluccius polli; assembly: GCA_030340625.1. Taxonomy (NCBI): domain Eukaryota; kingdom Metazoa; phylum Chordata; class Actinopteri; order Gadiformes; family Merlucciidae; genus Merluccius; species Merluccius polli. The sequence continues at coordinate 49,971 of JAOPHQ010004073.1, forward strand.
AGGTTTAGTTTAAGAGTAAAGGTAGGTTTAGTTTTAATGAGTAAAGGTAGGTTTAGTTTAATAAGTAAAGGTAGGTTTAGATTAAGAGTAAAGGTAGGTTTAGTTTAAGAGTAAAGGTTTAGTTTAAGAGTAAAGGTAGGTTTAGTTTATGAGTAAAGGTTTAGTTTAAGAGTAAAGGTAGGTTTAGTTTAAGAGTAAAGGTAGGTTTAGTTTAAGAGTAAGGGTAGGTTTAGTTTAATGAGTAAAGGTTTAGTTTAAGAGTAAAGGTAGGTTTAGTTTAAGAGTAAAGGTTTAGTTTAAGAAGGTACTTTACCATGGACTGCATGCTGTAGATCAGTGGTAGAAGAGTCAGATGAAGCTGAGGAGGAGCACAGCAGAATATGAAGGCAGTTTCCTGAACATTGTTTGGTAGGCGCGGAGCTGGGCGGGCCTGGGTGGGCCCGCCCTGATTGACAGCTGGCCCGCCCATGCACTATCTATGTGTAACTGCTGTGTACCCGCCCCGCCAAGAACCCACACACAGGCTGGATTGGATGATGTTATTCTTTATGGTAGCTGCAATGAGTGGTAGACACACACACACAAAACATGTGGTTCAGCACCTCCACCGCATTTTACGTCCCAAGCAGAGAACTGAAAGACTGCCCAAGTACATTACATCTTAATTTCTTTTTTACAATTACATGAAATGCATTTTAAGATGTGAATACTTTTTAACATGTGATCGTATAGTGGTTTTAACTCAATACAATATATTCTTAACTTGTTTTTTTAACAAACATCATCCTTTTTTATATATTGATGAAATAATGCAAGGCGCAACATCAAATAAATAATTAAACTGTAGGCCTATAACGGCACCCACTAGTGGTGACCATCAAATTTAACAGGCCACGTTGTCCCCTTGTTAAACATGGCGGACATTTTGAACCCGAAACACAAACGTCTTGACACATTAAACACACAGTGCAACAATTATTACTGTTGTTGAAAAATTGACCCCCTGACAGGTTGTTGTTTTGACGACCCAGACTGTACTCTGTTGTTTTGACGACCCAGACTGTACTCTGTTGTTTTGACTACCCAGACTGTGCTCATAAATTGGACAGCTGACCCTCTGAAAGGTCGCTAAGTGGACAAATGACCATTACTGATTGACCCCTTGACCCCCTGAGAGGTTGTCAGTTTGCCAACCTAAACTGTACACACAAAACGGACAAATTAACTGTCACTCATGACCCAGACTGTGCTAAAACTGAACTGAGAACTGTCACTGACCTATAAATCGCCCCGGGCAACCAAGAACCGAGACCAGACGGGCCCTGAACTCTAAGTCACCCCGGGAAACCAAGAACCGCGACATGACAGCACTTAAGATAAGGAACATTCACAACAAGGAACTACTCCAACGGCCACTATTTGGAGACCTATGTCCCCATAGGTTTACATACCTTTACAAACATCCCATGACAGAAACCAACCGAGGGAGGGGGGCTTGAATCTGGCTGGGGGGGGGGACCCCTGGCTATATAAGAAAGCCCTGGCCCCCCTCCGCGCGCTTTCCCGGAGACAAGCTCTATGCAGAGGTGTCTCAGTTCTCTTTTCTGAACTTTTTGGTACCAAAACGGCTAAGTGCCACTCTCACTCTGTGCTCATTTTGATCAGATGGTGTACTTTGTAATTCTACTAAGTTGTTAAATAAATCCAGACACATAGGTGAAACCTCCTTCGTTGTACCGGCCTTTTTTCTGTTTACCACCGTCACCGTCCGTCTTATTATTTTTTTCCACAACATTACCTGCAATGAGTGGTAGACACACACACAAAACATGTGGTTCAGCACCTCCACCGGATTTTACGTCTACAGGGGGAAATAACATTAACTTCAGTGCAAAATAATACTACTAATAATACTAACGTGAGCAACATCAGACCGTGGCTTAAAGCAGAGAACTGAAAGACTGCTAAGAGTATCCGAGTTGCGGTCATATAGACTTTTAGGTACCACTATGGCGCAACTGAACCTCTCATTGCAGGGCAAAGCAATATACAGGCTATATAGGCTACGTATTTCAGCAGGAATTTCAATAAAATAATCAAAGTATTTCTTATACCCGTTACATATGCAATGTTGCTTTTCATTCCTTTAAATGTGTTGTGCACTGAATAGTGTTATGTTGTTGTTTTTGTTGTTTTGTTAGAGCTCCGTGCTCTCTAATTGCGCTGCCGTATTATAGGCTACAAGGTCGCCTTTTTGTGAACGATGTGGATCTGGCTCGGTAACCATTTAGCCTATGGTAGGTATAGGCTTTTGTGATGAAATTTAAACCACAAAACAAGTAGGCTAATAAACCCATTATTATTGTGGTATATTCTTCTTGGCTGCCAGAATGCTGGTGTGTGGATGATGAAATGATGGAGGTCCGCTCCCACAAGTGTCTGAGTATAACTTTTTATTTAACAGAGAACACAAGCGGGACGACATTCAATGCATCTGAATGGAGTCCGAATCCCCCAATGGGGTCCGAATCTGAATCCTCTCTAATGCACACACTTATTATAGGCCTGAGCCAGACCATACGTGGCAGTCCGGCAAGCTGAAACAATGCGTCTGGAAGAAGGTATAGATTTACTGCTCAAAAAAGGGTACTACTCAAAACCTTCTGAGGTCATTAGGGCATCTTCTTGCTGTTTCAGCAGGCACTCAGGATTGTCCCTAATGTTTACAGAAAAACACAGGACTGTTTGCAGAAGCCTTTTACAGATTAAGAATGAGTGAAATACAAATAAAAGAAAGAAGGGGAACAACCTGTAAATGTATACGAAATTCACCTCATTATGAATACTTGTTTCATGTGTGATGTGGTGTGAGGTAGCGCTTTGAGGATCGAGTGTCTTCATGGTGTTCGGTGGAGTCGGTCAGCGCGGTGTGTGCAGCGGGCGGCAACTCACACTTTCTGATTCTAAGTTAAATATACACCTGTATGCTAATCTATTGTTCTTCAGAGTCACCTGTTGAGACAATTTTAAAGCAAGAAGCATTTGAAATGATTCAGCGCAATATGAATTATTTAAAGTTAGTTCTTAATGATAAGACTCATAGGGCGCTCCGCGTGTGTGTGAACGAGAAAGACAGCTGCGCGGAGATTAATGGAACGATAGTTATACTTATTATAGGATATTATCAAATCGCGCTGGGGGAAAAAAAGCGGAATCTGCTGTCTATGTATGAGAAACACTGTCCCTTTAGTGGTGCTTCTGAATTTAGGATTCAGGACAACTGCTTTGATTTTGGGACACCCCAGATTCAGGCCCACCCCGACTTAATCCAGGCCCACCCATCTGCCACGTTCTGCGTCCGCCACTGGTTTGGTACCGTTTCTCCTGAAATGATGACGACACGTTTGAAACCGAAACCGACGGACGCGTTCATGCGTGTCGACGCCTTCACGAGCCGCCAGGTGGAGAAGGATCTCCATTCACGTGGAGGCTGGACCGGACCAGGCCGGACTAATGGGCCGGTCATCAATGAATTAGTCTGGACCAATGGACCCACGGTCTGGGTCAATGGTCTTCATGGGAATGACGTCAGAGAATACAAAAATGAAACTTAAGTAAAAACTCCTCATGAATAATATTTAACTATGTGTAATATTAAACTATGTGTAGGCCATAATATTAAACTATGTGTAATAAACTATGTGTAGGCCATAATATTAAACTATGTGTAATATTAAACTATGTGTAGGCCATAATATTAAACTATGTGTAATATTAAACTTGTGTAGGCCATAATATTAAACTATGTGTAATATTAAACTATGTGTAGTCCATAATATTAAACTATGTGTAATATTAAACTATATGTAATATTAAACTATGTGTAGGCCATAATATTAAACTATGTGTAATATTAAACTATGTGTAGGCCATAATATTAAACTATGTGTAATATTAAACTATGTGTAGGCCATAATATTAAACTATGTGTAATATTAAACGTGTAGGCCATAATATTAAACTATGTGTAGTAGGCTTAAACTATGTGTAGGCCATAATATTAAACTATGTGTAATATTAAACTATGTGTAATATTAAACTAGTGTAGTCCATAATATTAAACTATGTGTAATATTAAACGTGTAGGCCATAATATTAAACTATGTGTAGTATTAAACTATGTGTAGGCCATAATATTAAACGATGTGTAATATTAAACTATGTGTAGTCCATAATATTAAACTATGTGTAATATTAAACTATGTGTAGGCCATAATATTAAACTATGTGTAATATTAAACTATGTGTAGTCCATAATATTAAACTATGTGTAATATTAAACTATGTGTAGGCCATCATATTAAACTATGTGTAGTATTAAACTGTGTAATATTAAACTATGTGTAGGCCATAATATTAAACTGTGTAATATTAAACTATGTGTAGGCCATACTATTAAACTGTAATATTAAACTATGTGTAGGCCATAATATTAAACTATGTGTAGTATTAAACTATGTGTAATATTAAACTATGTGTAATATTAAACTATGTGTAGGCCATAATATTAAACTGTGTAATATTAAACTATGTGTAGGCCATAATATTAAACTATGTGTAGTATTAAACTCTGTGTAGGCCATAATATTAAACTGACATAATATTAAAGGCCATCAGTGTAATAATAGCTGAATTACATTAATGTAATGATATAGAATAATTAAACAACCAAAACCTTTACACGACATGACACAAACTCTTTTTCTATGCCTCATTTATTAACTGCTGAGTTACAAAGTGCGGCCACACAAAGATTTAACGAAAAAGTTACATTTCCATGAAATTAAACATGTTAATAGTTCATACTATATTTATGATTCAGCTATGGTAACCACTACTTGCAGATGCAATATAGACCTCATTAAACTTTAATGTTGCCCCCCCCCCACACTATATTTATGAGGACCTACTGTTACAATGACAGGACGAGTGAACCCAAATGCAACAGGCAGGTAGTCGGACAGGCGGGGGTTCGGCAACAGGCGGGTAGTCGGACAGGCGGGGGTCCGGTAACAGGCGGGTAGTCGGACAGGCGGGGGTCCGGTAACAGGCGGGTAGTCGGACAGGCGGGGGTTCGGCAACAGGCGGGTAGTCGGACAGGCGGGGGTTCGGCAACAGGCGGGTAGTCGGACAGGCGGGGGTTCGGCAACAGGCGGGTAGTCGGACAGGCGGGGGTTCGGCAAGAGGTAGGCAGACTGAATAACTGAGAACTTGTAGGGTAGGCAATAGCACGAACTGGCGCCGGCTGACTGGAGAGCCCCGGCTTAAGGAGATTGCAGATTGCAGACAGGTGTGTTGGGAGACTGAGGACCAGTGGCGACAAGCGGCCACTAGATGGGGGTGTTGGACCGTGTAGCAGGACGTGGCGTAACACCTACAGTTAATTGAGGACTATAATTGGATCACCTGGTGTATATTTGAATACCAAAAAAGCAAGTAAAGCAGAAAGAAAATCACACTGTAATGCAAACATGATTGGCCGATCAGCCCTGTTGTCAACAAGTCAACAAGTGCTCGATGTGTGTCGCGGCCGCTAGAACGTACACCGAATCACAGACTCTGGGTTGGGATTCCAACGCCTGTACAGCTCCTGCAGAGCCTTCACATCCTCCAGTGCATTATGGGCGTCGTAGTCTTTTCCCAGGAAGCGCTGCACCAGGCTCTTTTGTGAATAGCTTTTTTCTGACCTATAGAGATCCCTCGCCAGCAGGAGGGTGTCCAGGTATCTGGTGCCCAGCCCCTCAAACTCGTCTAAGAGGGAGCAACTGCGTAGCGCCCTGGTGAGTATGGGCACGTCGAACTGTTTGCCGTTGTGGGCGGCCAGCAGCACAGGCGACTGGAAGGACCGCAGGAAGGTGAGGAAGGAGGTCAGAGCCTCATGCAAGGTGACGGTGGGCATGGCTGTATTGTGCCAGAAGAGGGCGCCATTTTGGACGCTGAAGCCCGTGAGCTGCATGGCCGTCTCGCAGATGGGGGCCGCGGGCACCATGTACCTGTTGAAGGAGCGCCCTCCGCTGACGGCCGCCAGCTGGATGATGTCACAGTTCCCGTCTAAGAGGGGAGGGGTGTGTGTGAAAGAGAAAGATAATGAGTGAGTGAGTGAGTGAGTGAGTGCATTAAAGGGTAGAAGGATGACCAAAAAAAATGTGGCTGTGAAATGTGGAGCTCTGGCAGACATATTGGAAAGCACACAGTGATGACCTCAGAATGCATTCAGCGGGAGACCAGTTACAGCTTGATGTTAAGTCACAGTCACTGGGATTCTCAAGTCAATATCATACTTTAATTTAGGTTAGGGTGAGGCCCAATCACTTCTTTAAACCCCAGTGTGATTGGGGTGGGCCGGTCTGTCCTAGTCCAGCCACAAGCCACAATTAAACAACACTTACTTACTTTTTATGTTATATATCCGTTAAAAAACTATGAAGTAGGTCAGTAGGACTTGCCACGTTCACCTTGCAAGTCTAAGTCTAATTATCATTACAACGACGTCACCTCCGTCATGCCGGACAACTTACAGATATGCAATTCATTTCTGAAGCAGGTATTTACATTTTGCATTGTTTTGGTAGTTTAGTGATGAGTCACCCCCTTTTTTATATAATACATAATATAATAAAATACTGTGGTTTATTTTCCTCTCAGTGTGATGCTCAAAAACATGTTAGTTAAATCCAACAGGTACATAGTGTTTAAAGGAGGACGGCGGTGGGTACCTAATCCTGTGGTCTCCAGGTCAAAGAAGATCACCGGTTTACCCCCAGACTTCTGCAGGGACAACACAGAGGCCATGCAGCTCATTATTACAGCAAGTGTAAGTAGGTTTAGTTTAAGAGTAAAGGTAGGTTTAGTTAATTAAGAGTAAAGGTAGGTTTAGTTTAATAAGTAAAGGTAGGTTTAGTTTAATAAGTAAAGGTAGGTTTAGTTTAAGAGTAAAGGTAGGTTTAGTTTAAGAGTAAAGGTAGGTTTAGTTTTAATGAGTAAAGGTAGGTTTAGTTTAATAAGTAAAGGTAGGTTTAGTTTAATAAGTAAAGGTAGGTTTAGTTTAAGAGTAAAGGTAGGTTTAGTTTTAATGAGTAAAGGTAGGTTTAGTTTAAGAGTAAAGGTAGGTTTAGTTTTAATGAGTAAAGATAGGTTTAGTTTAAGAGTAAAGGTAGGTTTAGTTTAAGAGTAAAGGTAGGTTTAGTTTAATAAGTAAAGGTAGGTTTAGTTTAAGAGTAAAGGTAGGTTTAGTCTAAGAGTAAAGGTAGGTTTAGTTTAAGAGTAAAGGTAGGTTTAGTTTAAGAGTAAAGGTAGGTTTAGTTTAAGAGTAAAGGTAGGTTTAGTTTTAATGAGTAAAGGTAAGTTTAGTTTTAATGAGTAAAGGTTTAGTTTAAGAGTAAATGTAGGTTTAGTTTAAGAGTAAAGGTAAGTTTAGTTTTAATGAGTAAAGGTTTAGTTTAAGAGTAAAGGTAGGTTTAGTTTAAAAGTAAAGGTAGGTTTAGTTTAATGAGTAAAGGTAGGTTTAGTTTAATGAGTAAAGGTAGGTTTAGTTTAAGAGTAAGGGTAGGTTTAGTTTAAAAGTAAAGGTAGGTTTAGTTTAAAAGTAAAGGTAGGTTTAGTTTAATGAGTAAAGGTAGGTTTAGTTTTAATGAGTAAAGGTTTAGTTTAAGAGTAAAGGTAGGTTTAGTTTAAAAGTAAAGGTAGGTTTAGTTTAAAAGTAAAGGTAGGTTTAGTTTAATGAGTAAAGGTAGGTTTAGTTTAATGAGTAAAGGTAGGTTTAGTTTTAATGAGTAAAGGTTTAGTTTAAGAGTAAAGGTAGGTTTAGTTTAAGAGTAAGGGTAGGTTTAGTTTAATGAGTAAAGGTTTAGTTTAAGAGTAAGGGTAGGTTTAGTTTAATGAGTAAAGGTTTAGTTTAAGAGTAAGGGTAGGTTTAGTTTAATGAGTAAAGGTAGGTTTAGTTTTAATGAGTAAAGGTTTAGTTTAAGAGTAAAGGTAGGTTTAGTTTAAGAGTAAGGGTAGGTTTAGTTTAAGAGTAAAGGTAGGTTTAGTTTAAGAGTAAGGGTAGGTTTAGTTTAATGAGTAAAGGTTTAGTTTAAGAGTAAGGGTTTAGTTTAATGAGTAAAGGTAGGTTTAGTTTAATGAGTAAAGGTAGGTTTAGTTTTAATGAGTAAAGGTTTAGTTTAAGAGTAAAGGTAGGTTTAGTTTAAGAGTAAGGGTAGGTTTAGTTTCATGAGTAAAGGTTTAGTTTAAGAGTAAGGGTAGGTTTAGTTCAATGAGTAAAGGTTTAGTTTAAGAGTAAGGGTAGGTTTAGTTTAATGAGTAAAGGTTTAGTTTAAGAGTAAAGGTAGGTTTAGTCTAAGAGTAAGGGTAGGTTTAGTTTAAGAGTAAAGGTTTAGTTTAAGAGTAAAGGTAGGTTTAGTTTAAGAGTAAGGGTAGGTTTAGTTTAATGAGTAAAGTTTTAGTTTAAGAGTAAAGGTAGGTTTAGTTTAAGAGTAAAGGTTTAGTTTAAGACTAAGGGTAGGTTTAGTTTAAGAGTAAAGGTTTAGTTTAAGAGTAAAGGTAGGTTTAGTTTAAGAGTAAAGGTTTAGTTTAAGAAGGTACTTTACCATGGACTGCATGCTGTAGATCAGTGGTAGAAGAGTCAGATGAAGCTGAGGAGGAGCACAGCACAATATGAAGGCAGTTTCCTGAACATTGTTTGGTAGGCGCGGAGCTGGGCGGGCCTGGGTGGGCCCGCCCTGATTGACAGCTGGCCCGCCCATGCACTATCTATGCAATGTTGCTTTTCATTCCTTTAAATGTGTTGTGCACTGAATAGTGTTATGTTGTTGTTTTTGTTGTTTTGTTAGAGCTCCGTGCTCTCTAATTGCGCTGCCGTATTATAGGCTACAAGGTCGCCTTTTTGTGAACGATGTGGATCTGGCTCGGTAACCATTTAGCCTATGGTAGGTGGCTTTTGTGATGAAATTTAAACCACAAAATAAGTAGGCTAATAAACCCATTATTATTGTGGTATATTCTTCTTGGCTGCCAGAATGCTGGTGTGTGGATGATGAAATGATGGAGGTCCGCTCCCACAAGTGTCTGAGTAAATAACTTTTTATTTAACAGAGAACACAAGCGGGATGACATTCAATGCATCTGAATGGAGTCCGAATCCCCCAATGGGGTCCGAATCTGAATCCTCTCTAATAGAGCCCGACCGATATATCGGCGGGCCGATATTATCGGCCGATATTAGGCATTTTCCAAACTATCGGTATCGGCATTTATAATGGCCGATAAATGAATATTTAAAAAAACGGACGAAACCCCCTTCATCCTTGAGTTAACGCCACAAACCCTACAACCAGCTGATCCAGCCGGAGTCGGGCAGAGCGAACGAGTTACCCACGACCGCGAGCGACATCAGCAGCAAAAGCGGCCGGCAGTCCTTCATTTTCAATGATAGCGGCGAGCGCCGCGACGGCGGCAGCGAGCAGCGCGACGCGGAGAGTTGAAATTAGTTTAACTTTATGCAATGAGCGGCGTCGGCGCGAAGCAGCAACCCGCTACACTTCACGCCACTGTCCTATTTCACAGCGTCGCCGCGCATCAAGTGCCGCCGAAAAGGCGCTTTTTTCTTTTCTTTAGTTTTCCTTCTGCTCTGGAGGCGACTATATTCCTATAGGCTATGGGTGCTACGGGCGGCACTTGTGTCATAGACGCGCTGCGGCGGCAGTGTGTTTTGCACTTTATAATGCTTTATCTCCATTTCTGTTATTTTGATTACTAAATAATAAACAGGGGAAACGTGTAAATTGTTATTTGAACACGCTTGTCACGCCGGCCTGCCGAATAGCTCTACTACAAACCAGGGCTTGAAAACGAAATTATTTTTCAATCGTTCCGTTCCGAACGGAACCGGTATATTTAACGTTTTCGTTCTTGCGTTCCGCCACCAACATATCGTTCCTGAACCGGTTCGGAACGTAAAATAACGTTCGTTCTTAACGTTCCGGCAGTGTTATTGGGCCTCCGCGGTGTGTTACTATTGCGGCCCCCCCCCCCCCGCCGGCCGTAGGTCCGCGGTGTGTTACCATTGCGCACCCCCCCGTCGGCCGTTACTATTGCGCGCGGCGCGGCGCCCCCCCCCCCCCCCCGCGGTGTGTTACTATTGCGCGCCCCCCCCCCCCGTCGGCCCGTGGTGTGTTTGTGTTACTATTGCGGGCATAGACATATATACATAGTATACATGTATATATGTCTATGATTGCGGGCACCCCCGCCGGCCGTAGGTCCGCGGTGACGCTCGAACGTGAACGTCGTTTTACGGCAGCGGAAGATTTACGACAGCCAGCATACAGACAGTAAACAGACAGTGAGCAACGGACTTCACATGATATTATTCACAACTCGGATTAATTTAATGAAACCCATTGATTCTTTTGACCGGTGGACCCTTACGGACTTAAGGAATATAAACAATGCAGGAACGGACACACACCGTACCTACGGACTTTATGATCGCTTCAAAAGTTGGAAGTCAGACCTTTTCCCCGTCTCTCTTGTTTACCGGTAAGTCTGATGAATTATGCGTTGGTGTTCATAGTTTGTGTTAAATGAACTGAATGATTTATCTGTGGAGAGTCTAACTGATCTAACGATGTGCGTTATGTCCATATGGACAGACGTTTAAACGGTTACCGTATCTTTGTGTAGGTGATCTAAACGGCTTAAGTCGTTCAAGAAATAATTTAGATAAAATCCAGATCCGGCCTCAATTGGAGACCTGCGTTTATTTGTCAAAACGTGTCGCCACACCCCTGCGTCTATTAGGGACCTTGCTTTTATTGGAAGTTTTACGGTATATAGAGAACGAAAAAAACCGGTTATTAACCGGTTTTGGGGATTTCAGAATAACGTTTCTGTTCCGGAACAGTTGAAGACCATTTGGTTTTCGTTTCCGTTTCCGTTCCTCGTAAAATACCGTTCGTTTTCGGTTTTCGTTTTCGTTCCTTGAACCGGTTCGGAGCCCTGCTACAAACTTGATATTGCAATGGGAGCAACCGAACTGTCTGCAGTGCTGCTTGAAGCCCCGCCCCCCTGGCGACGGCAGCCAGCGGCCACAGCGCCCCCTGCTGCTCATGTCTCTCGCGGTGTGACCCATCAGTGAAGTGTGTTCACTGCATTATCCTATTATTTTAGCGAGGACTCATAAATAACTACATATAACTAATGTTATGGAAATCTGTTTATGTTTTGTTACGTGTTTCTGGAATTTCTTTTTAAAATATATATATCGCCCGATATATTGGAATATCGGCTTTTTAAATCATCAAATATTTGTATCGGTATCGGCCTTAAAAATCCCATATCGGTCGGGCTCTACTCTCTAATGCACACACTTCTTATAGGCCTGAGCCAGACCATACGTGGCAGTCCGGCAAGCTGAAACAATGCGTCTGGAAGAAGGTATAGATTTACTGCTCAAAAAAGGGTACTACTCAAAACCTTCTGAGGTCATTAGGGCATCTTCTTGTTGTTTCAGCAGGCACTCAGGATTGTCCCTAATGTTTACAGAGAAACACAGGGCTGTTTGCAGAAGCCTTTTACAGATTAAGAATGAGTGAAATACAAATAAAAGAAAGAAGGAGAACAACCTGTAAATGTATATAACGAAATTCACCTCATTACCTCACCTACTTGTTTCATGTGTGATGTGGTGTGAGGTAGCGCTTTGAGGATCGAGTGTCTTCATGGTGTTCGGTGGAGTCGGTCAGCGCGGTGTGTGCAGCGGGCGGCAACTCACACTTTCTGATTCTAAGTTAAATATACACCTGTATGCTAATCTATTGTTCTTCAGAGTCACCTGTTGAGACAATTTTAAAGCAAGAAGAAGCATTTGAAATGATTCACCGCAATATGAATTATTTAAAGTTAGTTCTTAATGATAAGACTCATAGGGCGCTCCGCGTGTGTGTGAACGAGAAAGACAGCTGCGCGGAGATTAATGGAACGATAGTTATACTTATTATAGGATATTATCAAATCGCGCTGGGGGAAAAAAAGCGGAATCTGCTGTCTATGTATGAGAAACACTGTCCCTTTAGTGGTGCTTCTGAATTTAGGATTCAGGACAACTGCTTTGATTTTGGGACACCCCAGATTCAGGCCCACCCCGACTTAATCCAGGCCCACCCATCTGCCACGTTCTGCGTCCGCCACTGGTTTGGTACCGTTTCTCCTGAAATGATGACGACACGTTTGAAACCGAAACCGACGGACGCGTTCATGCGTGTCGACGCCTTCACGAGCCGCCAGGTGGAGAAGGATCTCCATTCACGTGGAGGCTGGACCGGACCAGGCCGGACTAATGGGCCGGTCATCAATGAATTAGTCTGGACCAATGGACCCACGGTCTGGGTCAATGGTCTTCATGGGAATGACGTCAGAGAATACAACAATGAAACTTAAAGTAAAAACTCCTCATGAATAATATTTAACTATGTGTAATATTAAACTATGTGTAGGCCATAATATTAAACTATGTGTAGGCCATAATATTAAACTATGTGTAATATTAAACGATGTGTAGTCCATAATATTAAACTATGTGTAATATTAAACTATGTGTAATATTAAACTATGTGTAGGCCATAATATTAAACTATGTGTAATATTAAACTAGGCTATGTGTAGTCCATAATATTAAACTATGTGTAATATGTGTAATATTAAACTATGTGTAATATTAAACTATGTATAGGCCATAATATTAAAATGTGTAGTATTAAACTATGTGTAGGCCATAATATTAAACTATGTGTAATATTAAACTATGTGTAATATTAAACTATGTGTAGGCCATAATATTCAACTATGTGTAGTATTAAACTATGTGTAGGCCATAATATTAAACTATGTGTAGTATTAAACTATGTGTAGGCCATAATATTAAACTATGTGTAATATTAAACGATGTGTATCCCTAGTCCATAATATTAAACTAGCCTATGTGTAATATTAAACTATGTGTAATATTAAACTATGTGTAGGCCATAATATTAAACTATGTGTGTCAAGCCAAACCAAAGAAATTAACCTAATTAATTAACCTAAATAAACCCACACAAACCGGAAGGAACCTTTGTCCATTCCAAGTTGCACACGGACTAAAAAAAGGGCAGGACACAACACAAAGACGTGATTTGGGACGGCAGTGGAGAGAAGGAAGTTGAGTGCTTGTCCTCACCAACAACACATCAATCCCATGCAACCAAGGCATCTACAAACACCAGAGAGGCAGCCGGTAAGAAACCAGACTCAGCGGCGAAGACTGTGGATGGTTAACTGGAAGGTTTGTGCGAGCGCTAGCCCGCTAGCGCTAGACACAGTGCCGTGCGGCAATGCTGGGATTAACCCTAGAAATGCCAGCGTGGTAAATGTATGGACTTCTGTTGATGTTATGATTGTTTAAGTTAAACGGGTTGAGGTATGACACATGATTTAGAAGGATTACGGTGTTATAGGATTATGGGATGTTATTATTTAAATAAGTAAATATTATACGTATTAATATTTAAAACTATAATATTGAAGTTAAAAAATCCCTGAATAACGTTAAATATTGGGAGACTTTATTTTGTACTTTCATTAATTTAAGGGAAATGGGCAATAATTGTAAAAAATGTATATTTGCATTTAATTTCGCATTATAAAACAACCTTTTTCTGGGGTCTTTATTCAAAGGTTTTTCACCTTGCTGACAACTGAAAATACCTCAATAAAGAAAGATAAAGAGGAAAAAAGTTTGGTTATTGAGTGAAATCCAGAAAGAACTCTGAGTGGATGCACCATCTCTTTCAAGTGGAGAATGCAAATAAAAAAAGGGGAAGAACTTGACAATGTGTAGTATTAAACTATGTGTAGGCCATAATATTAAACTATGTGTAATATTAAACTATGTGTAGTCCATAATATTAAACTATGTGTAATATTAAACTATGTGTAGGCCATAATATTAAACTATGTGTAATATTAAACTGTGTAGGCCATACTATTCAACTATGTGTAATATTAAACTATGTGTAGTCCATAATATTAAACTATGTGTAATATTAAACTATGTGTAGTCCATAATATTAAACTGTGTAATATTAAACTATGTGTAATATTAAACTATGTGTAGGCCATAATATTAAACTATGTGTAGTATTAAACTGTGTAATATTAAACTATGTGTAGGCCATAATATTAAACTGTGTAATATTAAACTATGTGTAGGCCATAATATTAAACTGTAATATTAAACTATGTGTAGGCCATAATATTAAACTATGTGTAGTATTAAACTATGTGTAGGCCATAATATTAAACTGTGTGTAATATTAAACTATGTGTAATATTAAACTATGTGTAGGCCATAATATTAAACTGTGTGTAATATTAAACTATGTGTAGGCCATAATATTAAACTATGTAGTATTAAACTCTGTGTAGGCCATAATATTAAACTGTGTAATATTAAACTATGTGTAGGCCATCAGTGTAATAATAGCTGAATTACATTAATGTAATGATATAGAATAATTAAACAACCAAAACCTTTACATGACATGACACAAACTCTTTTTCTATGCCTCATTTATTAACTCCTGAGTTACAGTGTTAAAGTGCGGCCACACAAAGATTTAACGAAAAAGTTACATTTCCATGAAATTAAACATGTTAATAGTTCATTAGTATACCTACTATTTATGATTCAGCTATTCATGGTAACCACTACTTGCAGACAGGGCCGGATTATCCATAAGGGCACTTGGGCAAGTGCCCAGGGGCACCAAGCACTCGGGGGGCACCACAAGTTTAAAAAGCAAACAAACAAACAAAAAACATTTTGGGACGCCCCCCCCCCCCCCCCCCCCCCCGTTGACAATCGCGCGCTAGCACCCCCCCCCCGCTCAACAACCGCACAACCGAAATCTTCCGCCATCACCCCCCCCCCCCCCCCCCCCCAGCTCAACAATCGCCAATGTACCTAGCGCCAGGCCTGGATGGGGGGGGGGGGCACCTGTGAGTATAGTGCCCAGGGGCACCACATTGTCTTAATACGGGCCTGCTTGCAGATGCAATATAGACCTCATTAAACTTTAATTGCCCCCCCACACTATATTTATGAGGACCTACTGTTACAATGACAGGACGAGTGAACCCAAATGCAACAGGCGGGTAGTCGGACAGGCGGGGGTCCGGTAGTCAGACACATATAGACATACATAGACGCCTCATGACGTGCTGGAACGTAAACCAGCGTCGCCGCCATATTGGTTGGGTCTCCTCACTCTAGTCTAGCATAGGAGTCAACGGGAGAGCAAGCTATGCAGTATTTTGTGCAGCTTACGGCGCAGTATTGACACCAGATTGCGTGGGATTACCTTTAACAAGTAAGATTGAACAATAATTCTTATTATTTAAAAATAAATAAAAAATATATTAATTTGTCCTGTATCATAAATAAATCTCTGCCATTTGTAACAAACCAAACCGTGTGAAAATCCGGTAAAAATTCGGGGAGTTATGCTTATTATTGTAGTTGGGGATACACCTTCCTCCATAGAAATGAATGCACTGGGAACGCACTGGGGACCCATCCAAGATGGCGGCCGCGCTGCTACGTCAGCTCTAACGGGCAGCGTCAGTCTATGAGGCGTCTATGTATATATGTCTATGGTCAGACAGGCGGGGGTTCGGCAACAGGCGGGTAGTCGGACAGGCGGGGGTCCGGCAACAGGCGGGGGTTCGGCAAGAGGTAGGCAGACTGAATAACTGAGAACTTGTAGGGTAGGCAATAGCACGAACTGGCGCCGGCTGACTGGAGAGCCCCGGCTTAAGTAGGAAATGGAGATTGCAGATTGCAGACAGGTGTGTTGGGAGACTGAGGACCAGTGGCGACAAGCGGCCACTAGATGGGGGTGTTGGACCGTGTAGCAGGACGTGGCGTAACACCTACAGTTAATTGAGGACTATAATTGGATCACCTGGTGTATATTTGAATACCAAAAAAGCAAGTAAAGCAGAAAGAAAATCACACTGTAATGCAAACATGATTGGCCGATCAGCCCTGTTGTCAACAAGTCAACAAGTGCTCGATGTGTGTTGCGGCCGCTAGAACATACACCGAATCACAGACTCTGGGTTGGGATTCCAACGCCTGTACAGCTCCTGCAGAGCCTTAACATCCTCCAGTGCATTATGGGCGTCGTAGTCTTTTCCCAGGAAGAGCTGCACCAGGCTCTTTTGTGAATAGCTTTCTAATCTAAAGAGATCCCTCACCAGCAGGAGGGTGTCCAGGTAGCTGGTGCCCAGCCGCTCGAAGTCGTCTAAGAGGGAGCAACTGCGTAGCACCCTGGTGAGTATGGGCACGTCGAAGCGTTTGCCGTTGTGGGCGGCCAGCAGCACGGGCGACCGGAAGGACCGCAGGAAGGTGAGGAAGGAGGTCAGAGCCTCATGCAAGGTGACGGTGGGCATGGCTGTATTGTGCCAGAAGAGGGCGCCATTTTGGACGTTGAAGCCCGTGAGCTGCATGGCCGTCTCGCAGATGGGGGCCGCGGGCACCATGTACCTGTTGAAGGAGTGCCCTCCGCTGATGGCCGCCAGCTGGATGATGTCACAGTTCCTGGTGTCTAAGAGGGGAGGGGTGTGTGTGAAAGAGAAAGATAATGAGTGAGTGCGTTAAAGGGTAGAAGGATGACCCAAAAAAATGTGGCTGTGAAATGTGGAGCTCTGGCAGACATATTGGAAAGCACACAGTGATGACCTCAGAATGCATTCAGCGGGGCAGGAGACCAGTTACAGCTTGATGTTAAGTCACAGTCACTGGGATTCTCAAGTCAATATCATACTTTAATTTAGGTTAGGGTGAGGCCCAATCACTTCTTTAAACCCCAGTGTGATTGGGGTGGGCCGGTCTGTCCTAGTCCAGCCACAAGCCACAATTAAACAACACTTACCGTAAAACTTCGAATAAAAGCAGAGTCCCTAATAGACGCAGGTCCCCATTAAAAGCCGGGTGTGGCGACACGTTTTGACAAATAAACGCAGGTCTCCAATATAGGCCGGGTCTGGATTTTGTCTAAATTATTTCTTGAACGACTTAAGCCGTTTATATCACCGACACAAAGATACGGTAACCGTTTAAACGTCTGTCCATATGGACATAACGCACATCGTTAGATCAGTTAGACTCTCCACAGATAAATCATTCAGTTCATTTAACACAAACTATGAACACCAACGCATAACTCATCAGACTTACCGGTAAACAAGAGAGACGGGGAAAAGGTCTGACTTCCAACTTTTGAAGCGATCATAAAGTCCGTACGGTGTGTGTCCGTTCCTGCATTGTTTATATTCCTTAAGTCCGTAAGGGTCCACCGGTCAAAAGAATCAATGGGTTTCATTAAATTAATCCGAGTTGTGAATAATATCATGTGAAGGGGGGGGGGGGGCACAATAGTAACACACCGCGGGCCGACGGGGGGGTGCGCACAATAGTAACACACCGCGGGCCTACGGCCGGGGGGGTGTCCGCGGCAACGGACCCGCGGACCCGGCCGCAGACCCGAGTCCACACACAGCCGGTGTGCATGCTGTGAGGATGTCATCGTGCGCGCCTATCGCATGATTTAGACTTGACGGATTTGACAACGATTTGTCACGCCCCTACGTCTGACATTGACGCAAAAGGTACCCTCCCGCGAAACGATCTGGGTTCTCATAAACCCGTTCGCGGTGGTAAGAGACGAGCAGAGTCTACAGCGTCCGCTCGCAGAGCAGAGTCTACAGCGTCCGCAGTCTACTGTGAAACAATTCACTCCAAAAAGGGTTATGGTTATGGTTATGGTTAGGGTTAGCGTAATCTATCACCGTGACCGGGTTATTATTGTATTATCTATACGCTGTAGACTCTGCTTGTCTCTTACCACCGCGAACGGGTTTATGAGAACCCAGATCGTTTCACACAGACGCGGGACGCAATAGTAACATACCGCGGGCCGAGGGGGGGGGGGGGGGGGGGGCGCGCAATAGTAACACACCGCGGACCATACGCCGGCGGGCGGACCTATGACCGGCGGGGGGGGGTCTCAAAAAGGAGGACAAATACGCGGTCCGCCCTAAAGCCACCCTATATGGATGAGACGGCGAGTCTGGTTTGATATGGTCTGGTTTGCATTTTTTGCTAAATGAATTAAACGCCTGTCCCCAATAGACGCAGGTCCCCAATAAAGGCAGGGTGCTTTCAGTGATTTAAGCAAATAAACGCCCGGGCTAATATTAGAAGTTTTACGGTACTTACTTTTTATGTTATATATCCGTTAAAAAACTATGAAGTAGGTCAGTAGGACTTGCCACGTTCACCTTGCAAGTCTAATTATCATTACAACGACGTCACCTCCGTCATGCCGGACAACTTACAGATATGCAATTTATTTCTGAAGCAGGTATTTACGTTTTGCATAGTTTTGGTAGTTTAGTGATGAGTCACCCCCTTTTTTATATAATACATAATATAATAAAATACTGTGGTTTATTTTCCTCTCAGTGTGATGCTCAAAAACATGTTAGTTAAATCCAACAGGTACATAGTGTTTAAAGGAGGACGGCGGTGGGTACCTAATCCTGTGGTCTCCAGGTCAAAGAAGATCACCGGTTTACCCCCAGACATCTGCAGGGACAACACAGAGGCCATGCAGCTCATTATTACAGCCGGCTGCAGTGTTAATTCAAGGTCTAATAACAACTCCACTTTGTCATCTGTTTCATCATGTATGGACTTTATTAAGCAAAGTGAGGTCAACCTTAAAACAGTCGGTAAACAATTGAATTAATGACACTTCATTCCCAAGTATAACACGTTAATTATGCAGGTCGACCTGGCATTATAACCCTGTAATAACTTTAATGTGTAAAAGGTAGGTTTAGTTTAATAAGTAAAGGTAGGTTTAGTTTAATGAGTAAAGGTAGGTTTAGTTTAAGAGTAAAGGTAGGTTTAGTTTAATGAGTAAAGGTAGGTTTAGTTTAATGAGTAAAGGTTTAGTTTAAGAGTAAAGGTAGGTTTAGTTTATGAGTAAAGGTAGGTTTAGTTTAATGAGTAAAGGTAGGTTTAGTTTAATGAGTAAAGGTAGGTTTAGTTTAAGAGTAAAGGTAGGTTTAGTTTAATGAGTAAAGGTAGGTTTAGTTTAAGAGTAAAGGTAGGTTTAGTTTAATGAGTAAAGGTAGGTTTAGTTTAAGAGTAAAGGTAGGTTTAGTTTAATGAGTAAAGGTAGGTTTAGTTTAATAAGTAAAGGTAGGTTTAGTTTAAGAGTAAAGGTAGGTTTAGTTTAATGAGTAAAGGTAGGTTTAGTTTAATGAGTAAAGGTTTAGTTTAAGAGTAAAGGTAGGTTTAGTTTATGAGTAAAGGTAGGTTTAGTTTAATGAGTAAAGGTAGGTTTAGTTTATGAGTAAAGGTAGGTTTAGTTTAATGAGTAAAGGTAGGTTTAGTTTAATGAGTAAAGGTAGGTTTAGTTTAAGAGTAAAGGTTTAGTTTAAGAGTAAAGGTAGGTTTAGTTTAAGAGTAAAGGTAGGTTTAGTTTTAATGAGTAAAGGTTTAGTTTAAGAGTAAAGGTAGGTTTAGTTTAAGAGTAAAGGTAGGTTTAGTTTTAATGAGTAAAGGTTTAGTTTAAGAGTAAAGGTAGGTTTAGTTTAAGAGTAAAGGTAGGTTTAGTTTAATGAGTAAAGGTAGGTTTAGTTTAAGAGTAAAGGTAGGTTTAGGCCAAGTCCACACGTACCAAAACGATCTTTTTTCCCCCGTTTTCCCTGGCATCGTATCAAGAACTAGCCTGGCAAGCCAGACCTACATCAGAAAGATGTAAGGTCTGGCGCAGCTCCATTGGCAGTGTGGGCGGGATAAACGGTTGTCTTTCAAGTTCCCTCTGCACGCAATAGGATAGCGCTACAACCAATCAGAGCAACGAAGAAGGTGACGTAGTCAGAGCGACGGCTCTGACTACGTAATTAATCAAAACTCCGAATACATATTTATTTTCGAGGAAAGACTTCAGTGCCGTTCTTTGTTCTTTTCTCAAATAAAATGTTAACTTCAAGTCTTGAAGAGTCGCGGCCAAAGCCGAGTCGAAAGACAGCCGTTCGCCAGCAGCAGCAGCCATTGTTTACCTAACACGGAACCGTCGCAACTCTGTCGTCATTAGGTAGCCCGGCTTTCGACTCCGCCCCTCACGCTGTGATTGGTCAGACATACAAGACACACTTGGTGTTTCCAGCACCAAAAAGCGGACGGAGCTTTGCTAGACTACACTAGCTGCCAAATAAATTTGCTGCCGCTAGGGGGTGTCTAGAGTTCTAGGCTAATCAAGAACGGATCCATCTCAATACGACTCAACGCGCTACTTCATATTCCAGGTGTATAGGTGGCGCTGTTTCACCGGAAACGGAGAGGAAGAGCGGAGCATGGGCATAAAGTAAATAAATGTAAAATGTGTCTTATGTGGTTGTCCATCAGCCTGTTTTGCTCAGCGTGTGGGGCTCTGGTGTGGCACAGGAGCAGAATATTTTGCGATAGTAACCCTAATAGGCACAATATCTTCTCCAGCAGGAACACGAGGAACACATGTAGTCTGCCGTTGTTGTTGTTGTTGTTATGAGACGTCGTCACGGGTTACAAGAGGTTACGCTCGAGGGGTGTGGCGATGACGTCATCGAAACGCAAGTATGCGTTTTGGCCGTCCAAACGAACACTCGAGGGCTTCGTTTGTGAATTTGTTCACGCGTTTACAGGATTCGTTTTGACGATCGGCCAAAACGATGCAAAACATCTGTTTAAACCAAAAAGCTCTCCGTGTGGATGGCCCCTTAGTTTTAATGAGTAAAGGTTTAGTTTAAGAGTAAAGGTAGGTTTAGTTTAAGAGTAAAGGTAGGTTTAGTTTCAATGAGTAAAGGTTTAGTTTAAGAGTAAAGGTAGGTTTAGTTTAATGAGTAAAGGTTTAGTTTAAGAGTAAAGGTAGGTTTAGTTTAAGAGTAAAGGTTTAGTTTAAGAGTAAAGGTAGGTTTAGTTTAAGAGTAAAGGTAGGTTTAGTTTAAGAGTAAAGGTAGGTTTAGTTTAAGAGTAAAGGTAGGTTTAGTTTAATAAGTAAAGGTAGGTTTAGTTTAATGAGTAAAGGTTTAGTTTAAGAGTAAAGGTAGGTTTAATTTAATGAGTAAAGGTTTAGTTAAAGAGTAAAGGTTTAGTTTAAGAGTAAAGGTAGGTTTAGTTTAAGAGTAAAGGTTTAGTTTAAGAAGGTACTTTACCATGGACTGCATGCTGTAGATCAGTGGTAGAAGAGTCAGATGAAGCTGAGGAGGAAGAGCACAGCAGAATATGAAGGCAGTTTCCTGAACATCGTTTAGTACCGTTTCTCCTGAAATGATGACGACACATTTGAAACCGAAACCAACGGACGCGTTCATGCGTGTCGACGCGTTCACGAGCCGCCAGGCAGGGCCGGATTATCCATAAGGGCACTTGGGCCAGTGCCCAGGGGCACCAAGCACTCGGGGGGCACCACAAGCTTAAAAAAATATAAAAAATATATATATATATATTTTTTTTTAATGTCATGTTCTTGAAACTGTTAAAAGGCCATACATAACTCGTCATGAACATTACTTTAATAATAAAAACAATTATAATAATTAACAAATGATACACCACTCTCCCCTCTAGTGGTGGAATGCCGCCACTGCCCCAACATGGGGGGGGGGGCACCTGTGAGTATATTGTCTTAATACGGGCCTGCGCCAGGTGGAGAAGGATCTCCACGGTTCACGTGAAGGCTGGACCGGACCAGGCCGGACTAATGGGCCGGTCATCAATGGGCCAGTTATCAATGAATTAGTCTGGACCAATGGACCCACGGTCTGGGTCAATGGTCTTCATGGGAATGACGTCAGAGAATACAAAAATGAAACTTAAAGTAGGCCTAATGAATAATATTTAACTATGTGTAGTATTAAACTATGTGCAGGCCATAATATTAAACTATGTGTAGTTTTAAATGTAGGTTATAATATTAAACTATGTGTAATATTAAACTATGTGTAGGCCATAATATTAAACTATGTGTAGTTTTAAATGTAGGTTATAATATTAAACTATGTGTAATATTAAACTATGTGTAGGCCATAATATTAAACTATGTGTAATATTAAACTACATAGGATATAATATTAAACTATGTGTAGTATTAAACTCTGTGCAGACCATAAACTATGTGTAATATTAAACTATGTGTAATATTAAACTAGGCCATAATATTAAACTATGTGTAGTATTAAACTATGTGTAATATTAAACTATGTGTAGTATTAAACTCTGTGCAGGCCATAATATTAAACTATGTGTAATATTAAACTAGGCAATATTAAACTATGTGTAATATTAAACTAGGCCATAATATTAAACTATGTGTAGTA
>JAOPHQ010004074.1:2500-12500 GCA_030340625.1 Merluccius polli
GCCACCAGCCTCTCTCTCGCTCTCTGTGCCCATTGGCCGGCGGCAGTTTATTGGACAAGAAGATCGTATACCGTAGCATCAGGTTAGTGGCCAACATAGAGCGCCTTCCTTCACGCATAGCCCCCTCTCTTTCTCTCATCCACCTGCTCCCCCCCTTTCAGAGAGAGAGAGACAGAGAGAGAGACAGAGAGAGAGACAGAGGGACAGAGAGAGAGAGAGAGACAGAGGGAGGGGGTTCAGAAAGGCAACGGTCTGCTATTAGGGTACAGAGTGGCTGGGTGGGAAGGAGGAGAAAGCGAGACGGCTTCCAACTGTGGGTGGGGATGGGGAGGGAGGGTGGGGCATTGGGTGGGTGGGTGGGTGGGTGGGTGGGGTTTGGGGGGGGGGGGGTTGATGGTGGGGGTGGGGAGGTGGAAGGAAAGATTGAGTCTTCATCATCAGCGTCTTCGACCCTGTCCTGCCCTTGACTCCCCAGCGACAGGAGCACCTTGAGAAGAGTGCATGTGATGCCGGCTCACACACACACACACACAAAGACACGCACGCACACCACACACACACACACACACACACACACACACACACACACACACACACGGCCCCTCAAGGCTCTGCTCTCTCAAGGCTATCAGTGGCGTTAGAGTGGCTGGTGTTTACTCCGCTTTGACGCTGGTTTTCCATCCCCAAGACTCCACCCCTCCCACCCCCCACCCCCCACCACCACCCTCAGCCCCTCCCACCCCCACCACCACCCTCAGCCCCCCCCCACCACCGCCACCTCCTCCATCTTCATTTCCTCTGGGTGCGCTGGGTCCTCCGTGAAACACGAGTAATAATGTGTGTGAGGACAAGAGAGGAAGCCCATGTTGTAGGAAGGAACGAAAGAAAGAGAAAACAGAACAGAAGAAGGCAAGGTCTCTCTCTCTCACTCGCTCTCTTTCTCTCTCTCTCTCATTCTCTCTCTCTCTCTCTCTCTCTCGCGCTCTTTCTCTCTCTCTCTCTCTCTCTCTCTCTCTCTCTCTCTCTCTCTCTCTTTCTCTCTCTCTCTCTTTCTCTCTCTCTCTCTCTCCATCCATCCTAGAAAGAGATGAGAAGGGATATAATATAATATAATCCAAGACAAAAGAAACAACTTATAAATACAATAAAATAAAATAAATTAAGGGACACAAAAAAACGAACAACGACAGTGATGGACGGATGAAGGGTTGGAAAGAAAGGAAGGAAAGACAGGATGGAGGAACAGATTCTCTTTTTCCCAAGCGAGATAGAGAGCTGCAACTCTTGAGCCCATGGCCCAGTCTTATCAGCCAGAGAAGGGGAGGAGGGGGGGGGAGGAGGAGGGAGGAGGAGGTGGGGGGGAGGAGGGGGTCGGCAGGACAACAGGACAGGAGAACAGCGACGTGGGACAGTGTTTGCTTAAAGTGACAGTGTGGGCCAAGGGCTTATCGGGGTCTTTGTAGATTATTGATCTAGATACATAAGGCACAGAGTTAGATCTGTGTGTGTGTGTGTGTGTGTGTGTTTAAGTGTAGCTCGGCGACTGTGAAGATCTGGCGTTATATCTCATTGATACTATGAGACCAGTTAAATGTCTTTTCTACCTAAGATTACCTAAAATTCTCCGCCAGGCAAAAGTATCCCTAAAACATAATCAAACACAATGGGCGTGACAATTTCTGTGACGCTTTACGGTTATTAAATCGTTACGACAAATGAATTAATGTACATTAAAATAAACAATACATCCAAAAGAGAAGACAACCCCTATCCCAATCTGTGGGCTTGTAAAATGCAGTACATTACATTTCCAATCCACTGTCAAACACACACACGCACACACATACGCACACACTGTTACCCGGAGCAAAACACATGGGAAATCCAGGTATTCCCAGGCCCAGTGAGAGTTAGGAATTAACCAGAGCAGCAGTATGGAATCACGCTGTGGCCATGTGTTTCATCCTTCAAGGCTAACGCTCGCTTCACACACACACACACACACACACACACACACACACACACACGCACGCACACACACACGGTTGCCTTATCTTCCAGGGTCTCCTCTTGTTTGGCCAACGCTGTGCAAATAGAAGGTGCAATACATCTCCTGACAGTTCCCAAAAGGCAAAGGGGGGGAGAAACACGTTGGCCAAACAAACAGCCAACCCTTAGTCACCCAGAGAGTGGAGATTTATCAGGCTTTAGAGAAGCACACACATAAAGACACACGCGTGCATGCACGCACACACACACACACACACACACACACACACACTCACCAGACACACACACACACACGCAGGCAGACACATGCACAGTGTGTAACAGTAGCCTTTATTGGGGGGCTTAGGCCCCTGGCTACCTTTTGAAACATTTGTCTAAGCAGTCTTAAGACAGAGGCCACTGTTGAAGTGAATAGCCCCCAGCCAGCGGTCCAGAGGCTCCCATTGTCCCCCTTCATATTTTATTATCTCATCAAAAAGCAGGAAATCCGATTCCCTCCCCCTGAAAAAAGAGCTTATCCTTCTGTCTCAAAGCAACCTGTCACGAGAGAGGGAGCGAGGGAGAGAGGGAGGGAGAGAAAGGGACAGAGAGATGGAGGGAGAGTTGTGGGCAGTCGGTGAATGAGAGTGATTAAATACCTCATCTGAGAGAGCCTTTTCTTTCTCTCTTTCTTTCTTTCTGTCTCTCTTTATTTCTGTCTTTCTTTTATTTCCTCCTTTTATTCCTTTCTTCCCCTCTCTCTCTCGCTGTCTCTCTCTCTGTCTCTCCCTCCCAACGACAGAAAACACGGCCCGTTTTCTCCTTGATCACTGTTTACTAAACAAACAGTACGGTGTGGCAATCTTTGCAAAGGTTACCAACACACAAGAAAAACAAAAACACGCACGCACACACACACACGCCCACACACGCAGTCGGCCGCCTCCGTAAGTTCTGTATTTTTTTATACCTTGATCTCTAATCTCAATATCATCAATCTACCGCCCCCCCCCCCCCACACCTCCCACACCCCCCCCACCCCACCCCAAATTAGCACTCAGCTCTATTTACCATGAGATATTAAAATGCTCTATGAAATATTCATAAAAAGGGACTGTGAGCCGGGCGATCGAGCCCCCCCCCCCCCGCCCACACCTCCGGTTAGCCGGACAGCAGAGCGGCCCACTCTGGATAATCCCCAACACTGCTTGTGGAACAAAGACCCCATAACTGACCCCAGGGAGTCTGTGTGTGTGTGTGTGTGTGTGTGTGGGGGGGGGGGGGGGACAGTTAAAGAGCTCACTGCTGGCCAGCATGCTGGACCGGCGTCTAGCAGGAGTACATCAATACATTCGCAGAGGCGTCCTTCCACGCACACATACGCGCACGCACGCACACACACACACACACACACACACACACACACACACACATTTTCCAAGTGTATACAAACCAATACAAACAAAAAGGCGATGTGACAGAAATAACTCTTCTTCTTTGCTCTCTATTCTCTCTGGCTCTCTTTTAAACGTTCACCCTAACCCTGCCTCTCCCTCAGACTCCTCTCTCCCCACCTCTCCTTCACTGTTTCATCATCTCTCTCTCTCAGGCCCTCTCTCTCTCTCTGTCTGTACCTCCCTATCTCACTCTCTCTCTCTCTCTCTCTCTCTCTCTCTCTCTCCCTCTCCTGCTTCCCTCCATCTCAAACTCCCTCAACCCTCCTTCATTCTGCCCCCCACCCCCACCCTCCCCCCCACCCCTCTCTCTCTCTCCCCCTCTCTCCCTATACCTCTCTCTCCCTATACCTCTCGCTCTCTCAGTCAAGAGGATCTGAAATACCAATACCCTTTTCTCCTTGACATTGCCGTCTCCTTGCAGTCAGCGTTTCGCTGTCCTTTTATAGTCAAAACGTCAGGAGAAATTCCATGCAGGAATATTCTTAGTAATGCGGCACTCTTGCACGCATCCTAGCGCGCTAAAGGGCTTGTGCTGTGCTGCTCCCGGTTAGCGAGCCAGTCACACACACACACACACACACAGTCTCAGACACCACCAGGCGGCCCTTCCTCTGAGGTCATTGTGCCGGCGTTTCTGAGGCGACAGCAGCCCTAAACAATGAGCCGGGATTCGTGGACTGTAGGGGATTTCAATACTTGGAGAATTAGGCTAACTTATGTTAGGGTCCCACTGTCCCCCCCCCCCCACGTTTGTGGGTCTGTGCGTGTGTGTGTCCACTATGAAAAGGTAAATGATGTGAATAAACACACACACACACACACACACACACACGCACATACTCACACACAAACACTCATACACGGGACATTTCATTCATCACCCCGAGGGGGGTGGTCGGCCATTCCATGATTACGTGTGTGTGTGTGTGTGTGTGTGTGTGTGTGTGTGCGTAGGGCGCATGTGTGTGCATTCATGCATGTGTGTGTGTGTGTGCGTGTTTCAGTGGCCACTAACCTTGCTGTGTCCTGACACTCCTGATGAGTATCTGCAGGACACTAGAGGAGAGGAGCACAAGCAAGCTACCGCTGCTGTGTGTGTGTGTGTGTGCGTGTGCGTGTGCGTGTGTGTGTGTGTGTGTGTGTGTGTGTGTGTGTGTGTGTGCGTGTGCGTGTGTCTGTGACTGTGTCTGAGTGTGTTTGTGTGTGTGGGTGTATCTATGAGTGTGTGTGTGTGTGTGTGTGTTCAGTGTCTGTGTGTGTGTGTGTGTGTGTGTGTGCGTGTGTGTGTGTGTGTGTGTGTGTGTGTGTGTGTGTGTGTGTGTGTGTGTGTGTGTGTGTGTGAGTGCGTGTGTGTGTGTGTGTTCAGTGTGTGTGTGTGTGTGTGTTGGGAGGAAGGAAAGGCAGGGAGGCAGTCAGCATTATCCAGGCAGGTGACCCCTGAAGGCTGCGTAGCCCTGGGGGTTTGAATGGAGGGGAGAGACTCAAATACACCAGGGGAGCCTGTGTGTGTGTGTGTGTGTGTGTGTGTTTGAGTGTGTTCAGTGTGTGTTCATTGTGTGTGTGTGTTCATTGTATATGATCTTTTTGTGTGTGTGTGTGTGTGTACGGTGTGTGTGCGGTGTGTGCACGCATGCATGCGTGCCAGCGGGGGTGTGTGTGTGTGTGTGTGTGTGTGTGTGTGTGTATGTGCGTGTGTGCACGCAACGCTCTGTCACCGTACAGGATATGTCATCCCCTTGGCTCAAGGAGGTGTGTGTGCCGGTGTGTGTGTGTGTATGTGTGCGCTCACGCGTGCCCTATGTGTCTACCCTGACATCACACTCACACGTGTGTCTCTGTGTGCTTGTGTGTGTGTATGTTAGGGAGAGAGAGAGAGAGAGAAAGGGTGAGCGAGAGCGGGAACACAGGCTCGGGGGAAGGTGTCACAGATCTTTGCCAGACTAATCATCTCGGCGGTGTCGCTGAACGCTGCTGTCAGGGGCACTAAAGAGGCAGCGTGTCGGCCGCGCTCCCAAAGCGTTTAGTACTTCCTCTTTTCCCCGCCAGCGACCCCCCCCGTTTCCCCTCCCCCCCCTCTTCCCCTTCACCCCCACGCCATGCACGCGCGCCCCCCCCCACCCCTCGTTTTGTCACAGATTTACAGTGGATCCATAAAGATGTCATGCACCCCCTTACTTCCACCTCCACCTTCCACCTCTCCCTCCACCATGCTGTAGGGCGGGGGGGGGGAGGCGGGGGGGTACGAGCCTAGAAAAGGGGAGAGAGAGGGTGGTGTGTGTGTGTGTGTGTGGTAGGTAACCATTTTATAATGTATTTTTCTTAGTTACAGAAAGTGTAAGAGTGTCAAGAAAGTGAGTGGAGTGTTTGATGTAATGGAGCGTGACCATGGGAAGACACACTGGGAGCGTTAACCAAGCGTCTTCAGAGAGACAATGGGTTTCCATGTTTCTAGTAGGGAAACTTTCACATCATGGGCAGTAACAACATAGGAAACAAAAGGTGAGGGGAGTGACCATCGTGGAGAGTTAAGGATTGGCCGTGGCTGAAGCCAGCTATGGCAGGAGAGGCCAAGTAAATATTCAATACACTATGGGAGGAAGTGGACATGTCTGCAAGGATGCAAGACAATACACAATAAAGTCAGGATATTGGCATGGACTCAGTATCAGACTTTGTGGCTACATTGGCAACGCGAATGCTAACTAACTTAACACCTTTCAGTTGAAGACAGGAAGGGAGCTATCTCTATGTGCAAGGAAAATGTATACCTTTTAAATTAACGAGCAGCAAAGTAAACAAGGTACTATAATTGATGTATAATTTGATATTATAAAGGATTCATTTTTGCGTGTGCAAACATCCCCACCGCACTCGACAAATGAACAGATTCGTATTCAACTTTCAACTTACACTGTCGTACGGAAACGATTTGCAGGAATATTACCCCCCCCCCATGCTCCCCATATGGTATACATATGTTGTTTTACTGGGGCCCGCCACCGCCAGTCAGCTCACCGTCTGTCTGTCTCTCATTCCCCTGTCCACGCAGGTTCCTGAGCGGTTCCTCGAGGTCGCCCAGATCACCCTGAGGGAGTTCTTCAACGCCATCGTGGCGGGCAAAGACGTGGACCCCTCCTGGAAGAAGGCCATCTACAAGGTGATCTGCAAGCTGGACAGCGAGGTGCCTGAGATCTTCAAGTCCCCCAACTGCCTCCAGGAGCTCCTACACGAGTAATCTATCCACTCTGACACCTCTGACACCTCTGACACCCTAACCCCACCCTACCACCACCACCACCACCACCACCACACTCTGCTTCACTCAATAATGCTTTGTGGGGGGGGGGGGGGTCTTCTTCTTGGGATTCTGTTTTCTTTATTTTTGATATAATTTTAAGATGATACCGATGGATGAACATTTTGTTTTTGTTTTTTTGTTTTTTTTATTATTTTTTTCCTAAATCTTCTTTTCATTTCCTGTTTTTACTTTTGAATGTAAGGAAGTTATGAAGTAGCATTCCCGATCCCGATCGATTCCCGGGCCCATGAGGCGTTTTCCTAAAGTAAATATTCTAGCCTTTGTGTTGTTGTTGTTGTTCTTCTTCTTCTTCTTGTTATTATTATTATTATTATTATTATTATTATTATTATTACTATTGCTATTATTATTATATAATTATTATTATTATTATTATTATTATTATGCCGATAGTCACCATGATTACAAATATTGTGGCTTTTTTTATGATTCTGCTGATTTGAAGAGACTAATGAGGTGTGTGTGAGTTTGTTGTTTGTTTGTGTGGGTGGGATTTTAACTTTTTACATTTTTTTGGTCGCTCACCTGATTGCCCCGGCTTAAAAAAACTAAACATCATCTCCTGCTATAGTTGGTCCAAATACTCTGCGAAGGAGAGCACAAATTGACCCTCCTACTGAGTGATAACACTAGCACCTCCACGTTGCAGGCTGGACTCCCAAAAGACATTACCCACAATGCTCAGGAGTGGATCTTCCGGTGCAACAGTTGTCTCATACCCAAGGAACCCTTGGGTGCCCTATAGACTGCTTTATTGAAGATGTCCCAAGGAAGACACGGACACGAGATGACAAACACAGTCGCACACACACACATTGATTGCCTGCTGAAGTTATTGGACTGGAACTGGTGGAACTGGTGGTACTGTTTTTTATTTTACTGCTGTTACTGGTCTATGGGACCAGGACTGATTTCAATCCACTACTGTGTTTTGAAGTGTGTTTTATCTGCGAAAAGGGCATTATGTTTATTGGGTGTACATTGTTTTATGATGATGATGATTATTATTATTATTCCTGTAATTATTATCATTATTAATTATTATTATTATTTGTCATCAATGCTTGCTAAAGATTGGCACTTCTTGAAGATCTGTTTGTCCCTTGACAAGGTTACAGAAAAAAAATAAATTATTATTGTTAATATTATATATATTATTCCGCAAGAGTTTCTCAAATATATTACCACTCATTCCCCGTTCTCTCCATTTGTGTTGAGGTTGGAGTTTTTTATTCTTTTCCTGCTTCTGGTCGGCTGTGGGAGGTTGTGCCGGGCCACACTCAGCCCAGGGGCTAAGGTAGAAATAGCAGCTGGGAAATGAGTTTAAATCTCAGGCTCGGTGTTGGGGTGATGCCCCCGGCCCCAAGGGTGTGCTCTGTTAGCCCGTAGCGACTAGCTCACCTCGCGTAGGACAAGGCAGCTGACGCGCATGACAGATAAGGATCCTACTATAGAGCTAAATGACATAGAAAGTAAGAGCACACAATGCTAGAGCACACGACAAGGATTTATATAATCACACGCGCGGACGCACGCACACACACACACACACACAGAATGACAATACACCACCATTTAGCACATTTGGTTGTATTTGGGATTTTAAGAGAGTCTTATGTGGCTTGAGCTTGTTTCATGGCCAAAGGAAGCGTGACCACTTCAGCTTTGAAATAGCAATACAGGGGTGGTGGGGGGGGGGGGTGTATGCTGTTTTTCATTGTGGGAGCAATTTGTCCGACCCGTTGATTGAAGTCATCATTTCCTGCACACAATTATCTATTCAGGACTCTGATTCAGGAACACACGACACAATGGCTGCCTGCAGATTTTTTTTAAATCGCTGCTTTAGCCACAAACCCCTTTTTGTGAGATTAATCGAGTGTTTGAAAAGCGACAGGTTTTCGCTGTGGTAAATAAATGTATATAGCAGAAACACTGTTGCGACAGCAGCTCCGATACTTGAGTCTATCCTAAAACAGTGCTTGAAATAAATACTGTCCGTCTGACACAATAGATTACGATAAATACATAAATACATGAATATGCATGAAGCTTAGAGAGCCCGATGATAAACAGAGGGGGGGGGGTGGATTTACACTGGACACACAGACATTTATTATCTCTGTCCCCCCCCACCGCCACACACCACCTACTACACCATCGCCCTCCCACACACACACACACACACAACACACACACTGCTCCTTCCCATGGTCTACACCTGTCCTTTGCACGGATCTGCTCTGGTCTCGTTTCGACACCAGATCGGGGTCGGAGGTCAGCCCCCCCGGCCCAGGGGTTAGGCCGAGGGAACGGCGCCCACTACAAAGACCTGCTGGGAGGGGACAAAAAAAAAAAAAAAAGCTGCCGAGCAAAGCAGCGGCGGCGGCGGCGGCGGCACCCACTCGCACCTGAAAGCCCTGCGCTCTGTTCCCTATCTGCCCCCATCTCACCTTTTATCGACGGCGGCCTCTCCGCCTCTGAAACCCCGAGCGCTCCTGTGGTCCTACTCATGTTCACCTGCGACGCTAGAAACCTGAAGAAACGCCATACCTTTTTGGGTTGTAGATAACCTCAGTTTTTCCCCTTGAGTCACCTGATTGTGTGTGTGTGTGTGTGTGTGTGTGCGTGTGTGCGCGCGCGTGTGTGTGTGTGTGTGAGTGTGCGCTATCGCTTTGATCTGCCTCACAGGCTTTGTCTGTGACGGTGTGTTTTTTTTTTTCTTCTTCTAAGAAATGGTTGCGGTTTGATGCGCGCTGAAGTAGATTTTAACCACTTAAAGAACATGAGAAACGGTGTGTCTTTCCGCT
Organism: Merluccius polli; assembly: GCA_030340625.1. NCBI lineage: Eukaryota > Metazoa > Chordata > Actinopteri > Gadiformes > Merlucciidae > Merluccius > Merluccius polli. The sequence goes on from JAOPHQ010004074.1 coordinate 12,076, forward strand.
TGTGCGTGCGCGTGTGTGTGTGTGCGTGCGCGTCCGTGCGTGCGCTCTCCCGTCACACAAAAGATCAAAGGGGTCCCGGGTTGCTTAACCTGTTGACTCGCACAGACCTGACAAAACGGCCCCCGACAAAAGGAGCGGGAGAAAGACGAGTTACTAGAGAGTTCCTCCCTTCATTATTGCCCACAACCACATCCCCACCCCAACCACCACCACCACCACCACCACCGCCGGCACCTCCACCTCCTCCACCTCAAACATCCACCACCACCACCTCCCCCCCCCACACAGCGTTCCTTGTCTCCTTAAGATCCCGGGTCCCTGGGAGACAGAGGCAGAGCCAATGTTCTCAGTGAAGGACGGTGAGGGCGGGGAGTCGGCTCCCCTTGTCTCATCGGTCTCAAAGCGGCCCCTGGCCCCCGAGGCTC
>JAOPHQ010004074.1:17500-27500 GCA_030340625.1 Merluccius polli
GGCAGTCTGTTAGACGCATTGATCTGCGTTCAATAACCTGCCGTTAGAATCTCTTTACGCACGTCTTTAACCTTTCACAGTTTTTGTGTTCGGAGATTGGAACACGTTTTTTCTGCCTTTTTTTTTTTCAAAGTCTTTTGCTCTCTCTCTCGCTCTGATCTATGCCCATATCCACACTGTGTGTGTGTGTGTGTGTGTGTGTGTGTGTGTGTGTGTGTGTGTGTGTGTGTGTGTGTGTGTGTGTGTGCGTGTGTGTGTGTGTGTGTGTGTGTGTGTGTGCGTGTGTGTGTGTGTGTGTGTGTGTGTGTCTTCCAGTTTGTTTTCTGGGATCGAAAGATTCCAGTTGGACAGATCATCATGCCCCCTTTTTCTCCGTACTTTCTCTCTCTCTCTCTCTCTCTCTCTCTCTCTCTCTCTCTCTCTCTCTCTCTCTCTCTCTCTCTCTCTATTTCTCTCTCTCGCTGGAAGCATCCAACGCAACTGGAGCCTCGTAGGCTCTAGAGAGGAGCCTGGGAAAGGAGGAACAAACGGCCGTCTGCGACCTCCTCCTCCTCCTCCTCCTCCTCCTCCTCCTCCTCCTCCTCCAATCTCCTCTCTCTCTTGCCCCCTCTCTCTCTCCCTCTCTCTCTCTCTCTCTCTCTCTCTCACTACCCCCCCCCCCCCCTCCCCGCTGGCCAGTACTCCAAATTAAGACTTCAGACGAGAAAATGGGCTGACTAAAAAAGAAAGAGAGAGGGAGAGGTGGGTGAAGAACGAGATGGAGAGGGAGAAGGACAGAGACAGAGCAGAGAGAGAGAGAGAGAGAGAGAGAGAGAGCAGCAGTGACAAAGCCCCTGTTGTTGGAGCGCCGGTCCCCTCCGTGGCCCTGCGAGGAGCTGCCACTGTGTCACCCAGGACCCCTTGTTGTGAGGGACGCATACATGTGCGCGCACACACACACACACACACACACACACAGAATCACACACATTCACAAACACACATAAACACAAGCTCACGTACACACACGCACACAAAAACACGCAAACGCACGAAAACAGACCTTCACATATACGGTCACGCACGCTAAAGCATACCTTCACATATACACACACACGCACGCGCACACACGCACAAACACACACACACAGGCACGTGAAAGCACACATTCACATGCACACGAGTGAGCAGATACACCGGCAAAAACACCCATATTTACACACTCGCAGTGACCCACATTAACAAGCCAAGCACCCACACACACACACACACACACACACACACACAGCCGTGCACAAAGGCCCATACACACATTAATGCACACAAATGTACAAAGCAATCATAACATTCTTAACAGAGAGACTTCTTCTCCAGCAGATGTTGGTACCAGGGTGCCAGCAGCTGCAGGAGTGTGTGTGTGTGTGTGTGTGTGTGTGTGTGTGTACGCGTGTATGTGTGTACGTCTGCCTGCCCACGCGCCCGTGTGTGTGTGTGTGTGTTTGTATACTAAGCAGTCACCTGTGTAACAGCTGTTTGCTCTCACTGCTCCCAGTATAACCCAACCGAACATTTTCGGGGGGATTTTAAAACGCAACAACAACAACAACAACAACAACAACAACAACAACCCTACAAACACAGCCGCTGTCCTCCATCTAAACTGTCTAAACTGCTGCTGAGGAAAACACATCCTTCGTACGTATGGATGACCGGGCGGCGGTCAGGTTTGCGAGCGGTGGCTCGCTGCTGGCTCACGTTTTTTATCACCCTCTGATTAAAGGTGGAATTACATTTAGGGTTTACCGCGCGTGAAAGCATGCATGTGAATTGCACATGCAATTCACATGTTACACAAACAAACACACACTCTCTCACACACACACACACACACACACACACACGCTCTTTCTCACACACACACACACACTCACAAACGTGCGCACACACGCGATGGATAGAACACATTAAAGAATATGAAACATACGCACGCGAAGCAACATCTGTGTGAAGTATTTCCATAGAGAGTATGGAGATGGAGGTGTGTGGGGGGGGGGGGGGGGGGATGGGTAGTAGGATGGTGGTGGGGTGATGATGGGACGCCTCGCTGGTTTTTGGTTTCTCCCAGTTCACACTGGTTCTAGTTCTAGGATATAGCGGTTATACAGAAGAGACAGATGGCTGTCCTGTCACGGATGCCCCCTCTCACTCTCTCTCTCTCTCTCTCCCTCTCTCCCCCCACTCTCTCCCCCCCCCCTTCACAGTCCATACTCTGCTTCACTGTAATGGCCAATATTTGCATCCGTTGCCCTCTTCCAGATCCCGTCAGAGATCACAAAGGCCCAATCACGTGCGCTTCCTCCTGACCCATTTGGAAAGATGGGGAGAGGGGGGGAGGGGGGGGTAGCGCATCAAGTGCCAGATTAACGCTAAAGCAGTTTATAATCCCATAATTTGAATGTTTTAATTACATAGATGAACAGGAGGTGCTTGAGCAACGGGCTAATCTCTGTCTCTAGATAGATAGAGGATGGATCGACGGACGGACAGACAGACAGACAGACACACAGATAGAAAGAAAGACAGATAGATAAATAGATAGATAAACACACACAAGGAGCTTATTGGGGGTAACATTAGCGCCGCATTCATGTTTACCACCTGTTATGAAGGCAGATTAAAAGATTCACAGACTGCACAATTCCTACAGAGGCGGTTTCCACACGACATGACCTGGACAGCGACGGGGAAAACCATTACAGTCTGGTATGTTTCTGTGTGTGGACACGCGCCCCATACGGTTCACACACTCGTTTTGGGGGCTTTTTTTTTCTTCCTCTTTTCTTTTCTTCGCACGTATATCTCCCCCATTCAGGCCGACGCGCGTTTTTGTGTCGCTATTTCCAGACTGAATACAGTGAGAACGATTTCTAACCGGCGTGACTCAGTGGTGGTCACTTTGCTGTTTTTTTATCTCGAGAGCACTATTCAAGTCTGGCGGCGCGGCGAAAACCGATCCCACAATTGTCTTTGATCGCCCGGCCCTCCTGTCCGTCAGGCCCCGCCGCGGGGGGGGGGGGGGGACAAAGGTTTCTAAAGCGGGGCCGCTGACCTCATGCCTTGGGTCTGCCTCATTCCACGGGGGTCTTAACACCGGTCGACCGCCTTTATGGTTTCAACGGACCCTTTCTTTTTTTTTTTCCAGACTACCACTGGCTTACCGAGAATCGCCTTAAAGCCCCGCCCCCCCCCCCACCACCACCGCCACCTGCCACCCCACCCCAACCCCAGGGGAGCCATACTTACACAGTACAGTACGCACACACAAAACACACACACACACACATACGCACACAGCCTTGATCCCTGGGCTAGAGGCTTGAGCCAAGAGTGAGCCTTAAGACAAGGAGTGACAACAGGGACAGCTGCAGGGGTGGGAAGCCAGTCTTGGCGAAGACTAACCCCCCCCCCCCCCCCTCCCGACCACCTCCACCGCCACCGCCATCAGCCCCCCCCCCCCCCATCCCCCAAACGAGCCATTGTTTCTGGCTGGAGTCTGTGGTATTTCATTTGTCATGAAATGGATACGGACAATCACATCTATCTCTAGCTCCCCCTCTTTGTCTCCGATGGACTGGCCACCGCCGGCTCGGTGCGGTTCTGGATGTGTGTGTGTGTGTGTGTGTGTGTGAGTGTGAGTGTGTCCTGCTTGGACCCCCCAGAAAAATGTCAAAGCCGCCTATTTCCACTCATCCTCTCAGAACGATCTCATGAGGCGTACGTCCCCGCGTCCAAAGTAAACTAGAGAACTATTAATACATCGAGATGCCTTTTCCAAGAGACAATAGGATGGAGATGACGGCTCGGGAAGGTTGCATTGTTTTTCCAAAGAGACGAGAGAGAGAGAGAGAGAGAGAGAGAGAGAGAGAGAGAGAGAGATGGAGAGAATGAAAGAGAGGAGCTGCTGGCAATCTGTTGATGCCAATCTGTTTTTGGTCATCCTTAAGCCTCATTTCCACCACAAAGGTCCAGTTCAGTGTGTTACACATCAGAAATGTTATTTTTTGCGTTTCCTTTGGCAAAAGTTGTGGATGGTATGAAATGAAATATGAAATATGAAATAACCGCTCCGTTTCGTCCTGTTTTTCGCGCCCCCCCCTCTGTTGAGGTTCCTATAATAGCACACTGACCCCGGGACTTAAAGGTGGAGCTAAAGACACTGCAGACCGTTGATTGGTCGAGAGAATCGCCAGAATCGCGCCACAAAGGACAACGCACAAACCCGCCATTTTTTTAATATCCCATCGATTGCGACGGAGACTACCGGTATGAACGCCCCGCGACAAAGCCAAATTATTTTTATTTCAATTTTTTTCATTTCAATGAGACACATTGGATGTCCTCCATTGCGTTCCAGTGTGTTTAGTGTACCGCGTTGAATATGATGTCACGAAAGTCAGCGCGGCTATATGAACCCCGCCTACATTTCCGGGTAGCTGTTTGCAGTGGAAACACAAAACAGACCTGGGGGTGAGGTACAGTGAACGGTTTCAAGGGTACTGTAGCTGAAAGTGTTTGGTGGAAAATGAGCCGTTAGCGATCCGCCGCTTTCTCAAGTTTCCCGAGGGAAGGGCGTGGTGGGAGGGTGGCGGTGGGGGGGGGGGGGGGGGGGGGGCGTGGGGGCGGTGGCGGTAGCCGGGTTGATCCAGGTAGGGCACGCGCGCGCCCTGCCCTCAGCTGTTGTCAATCTGCGGGTAGGAATGAGCTCGCTGTAACCTCTGCTATGGCAGCGGGGGGGGCTAAATCAGCCTGGTAATAATTGGCCCCAGACCTCCTACACGTCCACCCCGGCACGTCTAAGCCGCCTCGACATGCCGTGTCTTAGAGCCGCTTTCAACACTTAGTTAACAGCAGAACAGCAGTAGCCGCCGACCACGCGACCACTCGAACCACGCGACCGCAGCGCCACAGGACCCCACCCGTCCGGCGTATGCCTCCGCTAAACCCCCCCTCCCCATCATCGCAGCCTCCGTGGAAAACGCTAAAGACGCCGGGATTTTCCGGCTGGCTCCGACGACGTCCGCGACCCCTAAGTCCCACCAAAGTTCAGGGGCAGAAAACAATACCCCCACTATCTCTGTCAAGGGCATTCCTTGGCACATAACAATAGGACTCTCCACCCCCCCCTCCCCCCACCACAAACACCACCACCACCACCACCACCACCAGTACCACCTCCTCCCCGCTTTATTCTCCAGCCTCTCTCCCCATCAAAGAGCATTCCAGCTCCAGAGCCATCCTAAGCCCCCCCCCCCCCCCCCCCCCCACCAGGCCATGTGACACGGCGCACAGACGGCACTCATCTTTAAGAATTGATTCACTCTGGCCCCCCCCAAAGCCCAGGGAGCCCGGCTGCCAAGATAGCCGGCATAGGCACGGCGCACAGGGGGCCAGGTACCCGACAGCTGCCCCCCTAACAATAAAGAGGGAACAAATGGGAGGCACTTCTGCTGGTGGTGGTGGTGGTGTATGGTGGTGGAGGTGGTGAGGGTGTGGTGGTGGTATTGGTGGTGGTATTGGTGGTGGTGGTGGTGGTGGTGGTGGTGGTGGTATTGGTGGTATTGGTGGTATTGGTGGTGGTGATGGTGTTGGAGGGAGTCGTGGTGGTTGTTTGGTGGTGGTGATGGCGGTTGGACTGGTGGTGGTGATGGTGGTGGAAGTGGTGGTGATGGTGGTGGTGGTGAGGGTGAGGGTAATGGTGGTGGTGGTGGTGGTGGTGGTGTTGGAGGGGGTCATGGTGATTGTTTGGTGGTGGTGGTGGTGGTGGTAGTGGTGGTAGTGGTGGTGTGGTGGTGGTTGATGGTGGTGGTGGTGGTGGTTGACGGTGGTGGTGGTGGTGGTTGACGGTGGTGGTGGTGTTGGAGGGGGTCGTGGTGATTGTTTGGTGGTGGTGATGGTGGTGGTGGTAGTGGTGGTGTGGTGGTGGTTGACGGAGGTGGTGGTAGTGGTGGTGGTTGATGGTGGTGGTGGTGGTGGTGGTGGTGGTGGTGGTGGTGGTGGTAGTGGTGATGGTGTTGGAGGGGGTCTTGGTGGTCGTGGTGGTTGTTTGGTGGTGGTGTTGGCGGTGGTGGTGCTGGTGCTGGTGGTGGTGGTGTTGGCGGTGGTGCTGGTGGTGGTGTTGGCGGTGGTGCTGGTGGTGGTGGTGGAGGTACGATGTAGTGTTAACCTCCCCTCGCCTCCCCAAGGCCGGGCTTGGGTCACCTTGAGCCACCAGTTGTCCTGTTGCATGCCTTCTGAGACAAAAGAAGAGGTCCGGGGGGGGGGGGGGGTTTGGCTCCAACGTCTGGGTGAAGGGTGAGGATGAGGATGGGTCCATGGTCATCGCTATGACTCACACACACACAAACGCAGGGCAGGTGATGGGTGAGAGAGATTAGAGAGGGGGGGGTGAGGGGGGGGGGGGGGTGCGAGAGAGGCGTCTTGTAAGAGGTTGTAACGTGACACGCGTGACCGTAAATTAGTTAACGCCATGGCGACGAAGAGAGGGCCGTACTAGGGTGGGGGGGGCAGGGGGGGTCACGGTCAGAGGTTAGCACACCCACATTCATATGTATATGTAAACACACACAAAAAAACACATATATATATATATACATATATATACAGAACATATACAGATACGCACATCGAAACAACACATACAGGGCACACACACACAGACAGACGGAAGCTTTAAGAAAGTGGTGTCCTTCCACAGAGCACATCCACTCACATCCCATTGTAATAACACAGTCTATGACTTATCACAGACACGGACCAAGACATACCAACGGGGAGGCAGAGACCGACTGGAAGTGGACCAGGAGGGGTCCGACAGAACAGAGGTAACCCTGGAGCTGAGGAGGTAGTGATGGAACGAGCACAAGTGAGAGAGAGCCAGAGGAAAAGAGAGAGAGAGAGAGAGAGAGACAGAGAGAAAAAGAGAGAGATGGGGAATTGACCAAAGCTGGGGTCCTCATTACGATATTAAACAAGATTTAATAAGTGAGAGTGATTTGATGAGGTGATTATCCCGGCCCATTAATCAAGCAGGCTTCTGTCCTCTCTCGCTCTCTTTCTCTCTCTCTCTCTCTCTCGCTCTCTCTCTCTCTCTCTCCAGCAGGGTCTTTTTCCCCCCATACACACACACCCAAAGCCTCTTTGGAGGCTGAGCTCCTTACTGTGGGTCACATTGTATCTCTCATCTCTCAAACATTTCATTGCGTTTTTGAATTCACACTTTTTTTTTGTGCTCACCTCCCACCTCCGCGGCCTCCCCCCCCCCTCACCTCCTCCTCCCCCATCCTCTCCGTCTCCTCCATCCATTGCGTCTAATGAATTGAAACTCTTCAACATGTGGGTCAGAAAGTGAAGCCCCCCCCCCTCCCCCACCTCCCCCGGGGGCCTGATAACTGGCGGCAATAATAACCAGAAAGCATCTGTTGGCATGAAGGATTTTGATTTGAGGAAAGAACAGAAGGAGGCTGTTCAAATTCCACTGGATTGTTTGGGGGGAGGGGGGAGGGGGGTGGGGGGGGGGTTGAGGATGGGGGGGGGGGGGGTGGGAATTGAAATCCCCTTGTGTTTGTGTGTGTGTGTGTGTGTGCGCGCTGTGCATGCATGTCACTCACACACACACACGCACGCAGGATTGTCGTATGTCCCAGAATGCTTCTAAGGAAATTGAACTCGAAGTGGAATTAGGACACGGGTGTGAACCGGGTCCCGGTGCGGCGCCCATCCAGGAAGAGGAGGAAGAGGAGGAAGACCTTGAAGAGGAGCCCGTCCGATTTCAAACCATGGGTAATATGACGATATGACGTGTCTGTTTAGGGTACAGCGGGTCCTTCACCTGGACATGGACCTAATGTCATGTATTTAGTGTTCTGACCGGTGTCTTTTTTTTCCTTTTTTTTTCGAATGAAAGAGCAATAGAAAGCACAATAATGTATCTTGGATGTACATCCATGTCCCGGGGATTCACAATTGTTTTACCTGACGGAGACAGAAATCGCGCCGAGGCAGCAGTTCCCGTGGGCCTCAGAAACTCGACATTTCCAGACCTTTTTTCACGGGGCGTATCCATTACTCCGGGCTGGTGAAATTCGATCCTCAAATATGTAAACCGATAGAGATGATTGACGGGAAGGAAGAAGGTTGAAGAGACGCCTTACAGCAAAGAGGAAGACAAGATGTTACCAAGACAACCTTGACCCCCCACCCCCCACACACACACACACACACAGTCCACAACAGCCCCCCCCCACCCCCCCCCCCCCCCCCCCCCCCCTCTTCAACCGGCCCTCCACCTCAACCGCCAACATTTCAGAAGATCAAGTTGGAAGCAGATTACCTCCAACCAGGAGGCTTTTCTCTGAACTATTCTGGGAGTATTAATACAATAAGCACAGAAAATATAATACAAGAATGTTTCCTTTTTTTTTTCTATCAACGTAATCCGCAGAGATGAGCACAAAACCAACCTGGAATATAATCCCAAGGAGGGCCCTCATCAAGCAGTGTTAGACAAAGTCATAAAGTCATAGACACACACACACACACACACACACTCTCCCGTTCACTCCTCCTCATCCTCTTCATAATCAACATAATCTTTAAGAGGATGCCAGCGTGAGTCAATCCGCGACGACAATCTCTATGTGACAATATTGAGCAAACACCTTCCGTCATCATTAACCGTATTTTTACACCAAAAAAAAAAAAACTGTACAATAAAAAGTGTTTTGTGGTCTGTATGCGATAAGAGTTTATGAGATGTGGTATTCAATTCAGATGGTAGCAGTGAATAGGAATAGAAATAATCCAATGAAAATTATCCTTTTCGTCATAAAACGGTCGAACGGTGATGAAGGACAGAGGAAGCGTGATTGGTTGCTTTCAGCCGTCAAAGGCGGGACATCGCGCCACTGCAGCTAGGGTCCTCCGTCAGCGCTCTGCCGCGGAGGTCTGTGACAAAATGTTGAAACATTTTGATAAGTAACTTTATTTTTCGTGCTCTCAATCTTTATCTTCCTCTCCCGCTCTCTCTCTCGCTCTCTCTCTATTTTCCCCCCTCTCTCTCTCTCTCTCTCTCTCTCTCTCTAAGCAGTGTAATTGGAGTAAATGACAGTGGAACATCTGCTGTGCATAAGAGAGAGGCCAACACTTTAACATGCAGATGTCTCCCTCCATCTGCATTAATTCAATAATTACCGCAATAGAGAGAGACGGGGGGGGGAAAAAATCTTTTTTTATAGCTTAAGACAATGTTATCTGTGCCAGTTGGTACAGGAGCGGGAGGCGGGGGGTGGTATCTGCACGCCTGTGTGTGTGTGTGTGTGTGTGTGTGTGTTTGCGTGTGTCCCTACGTGAACGTGTGGCTGCGGAGAGAGAGGGGTAGATTATTACACCATTTAGCCCGAACAAGCTGTCACATTGCGGAGAATCCCACTGATTCTGCCGTGCCCTTGGTGTGTCACTGGCAGCCTCTGAATGACCAACGAGGCCTCCGCACCCCCACTTGGCCCGCTACACACACACACACACACACACACACACACACACACAAGACCTATTCGCACCCACGGTGTGTACGTACCATCGAATGTGTGTGTGCGTGTGTGGGTGTGTGTGTGTGTGTGAGTGTGTGAGTCAGTGCCCGCGAGACTAACTGCGCATACGAAGGCATGTGTAATGGCGTGGGTCCGTTCTGTTGATGTATCTGTACAACGCGTTTAAGAACCGACGACGTGGACCGGGGAACATCGAAAACAATTTGCAGTTGTGGTTGGTGACAGACTTCTCATACGGGGTTATTGCTGGTTGAAAACTTAAAAAATGCACACACACAAGAACAATAAATTGTAGGGAGGTGTAGTGAGGCGGAGAGCGTTTATGAATCACGTCTCCCAATGAACTCTCAGGAGTGACAGGGGACCGCAAGAGTTCAATGTTATTAAAAAAAAAAAGACAACTGACCTCTGGA
>JAOPHQ010004074.1:35000-65270 GCA_030340625.1 Merluccius polli
GCCACCACCATGTGTGACTTTCATTCAGAGTGACGTAGCTAGCGGTGAGGGGGGGGTCCTCCTCCTCCTCCTCCTCCCACGCCGACCCTCCTCGACTCTGTCGTGTCATCACATCAGTCTCCTCTACACGTGGATTAATCCCCTTCAGAAGGAAAAAGGCAGCGACTTGATTGAACAAAATGAAGGAAATGAAGGGGAGCATCCAGGGAGTGGAGAGGTTTGACAGCCCGGGCAAGGGGCGAGGTCTCCGGGTCACCAAGCCCTTTAAAGTGGGAGACCTCATATTTTCCTGCCCTGCGTACTCCTGCGTGCTGTCGGCCAAGGAGAGGGGCAGCTACTGCGAGTACTGCTTCAACAGGTAGGCCCTGCTTTAGACCCTGCTTTAATAGGTAGGCCCTGCTTTAGACCCTGCTTCAACAGGTAGGCCCTGCTTTAGACCCTGCTTCAACAGGTAGGCCCTGCTTTAGACCCTGCTTTAATAGGTAGGCCCTGCTTTAGACCCTGCTTCAACAGGTAGGCCCTGCTTTAGACCCTGCTTTAATAGGTAGGCCCTGCTTTAGACCCTGCTTCAACAGGTAGGCCCTGCTTTAAACCCTGCTTCAACAGGTAGGCCCTGCTTTAGACCCTGCTTTAATAGGTAGGCCCTGCTTTAGACCCTGCTTCAACAGGTAGGCCCTGCTTTAAGCCCTGCTTCAACAGGTAGGCCCTGCTTTAGACCCTGCTTTAATAGTTAGGCCCTGCTTTAGACCCTGCTTTAGACCCTGCTTCAACAGGTAGGCCCTGTTTTAATAGGTAGGCCCTGCTTTAACAGATAGGCCCTGCTTTAATATGTAGGCCCTGCTTAATTAGACAGGCCCTGCTTCAATAGGTAGGCCCCTGCTTTAACAGAGGCCCTGCTTTATTATGTAGGCCCTGCTTCAATAGGTAGGCCCTGCTTCAGACACCATTCACCAGTAGGCCTATTGATTGTCTTGTGGCATTCATGACGACGATATCAAACGTATTTAGTTAGTTCAAAAGAGATGCGTTGTGTGGTGTCCATGTTGTAGGTGCACTAGGTAGAACGTGTAGCAGGCTATATAGCATGAGTTCACTTTGTAGGCCCATGTTATGCTGTCAGAGGCCTACATTACAAGTTCATTATCTCTTTGTGTATATAGACACACATTTAATATATCTTAGTAACATGATGGGTTCAGAAAAAAAGTGTAGCCTATATAAGCAATATTGTACACACACACTTAAACTAATAATAATTGCACATGTTTTATGTATCCTTATTATTAAACAGGCATTGCAAGCCAATTAAACCTAAATCCTCTTCCTGGGAGTAATTCCTTTGGTAAGGTAGCCTATTCCCTCGTAAGTACAAGTGCATGCTTGATGTAAGATAGTGTTGTATCTTATATCAAGATTATGTCAAGAGACACATTCATCCTTATTGACTATAGAATTGTTTTTCTTCCTTAGTTATGTGTTTGTCCTTCTTTGTGCACATCCGGGAAAATGACTTAAAAGGGGCTGCAGACAACTTTTCTAGCGTTTCCAAGTGGTATTATTTTTGCGCCGCTGTCGCAAAGACGAACCAGATCGCTTTCCGTCTCCTCGGAGCCTAGCAACCACAAACAACACAAGACCAGAGAATGTCTAATAAGGAGAGAAGTTCCACTCTCGGTTTACTTCCTGGTTCTGATCTGTTGCAGTTCCCCTCTGGTTCCATGTGAGGGCGCTCACATGGTGAGTGCAGAATGAATGGCGGTCTATGGAGCTATACCCCTCAAACTCCACTTTTCTCAGGATATAATTTTTTGTCTAGTAATTTGAATGTTGCTTTCGAAAGGGGATGCAAAGAAATTACACATTGCTGGGTGTTAGATTTTTTAGAGTCACTTATTTGCTTTAAAAAAGTATTTTAAAATGTCAATGACGTCATACTCATCTTACGACCAGAGATACTGCTTTACGGCAAGCCTCTCCCTTTCCCTCAAGGCATCGATAACACAGCAGTACATACATAACGATACGCAGATAAAAGTGCCAGCAACCAAAAGAAGTTGCTGTGTTAAAAAGAACTTGGGCGAAATTGTCCACCATAACGTTCTGATCCCGCTTCGGATGCCAAGATGCCATCAAGCAGATCTCTGGTCGTAATCAGTCCTTCACTGACCAATCAGCGTTCATTAGCAGAATGCTAGCGTGTTATGGGCAATAACAACACGTCCTGTAAGAAATCGAAAGGACATAAGTACTCGTTCATTCAACTTTCGATCTATAACCTATGTTGAACTTGTAAGAACTACAATCAAATCGGAGTTTTTTCAATGAGAATCAGGTGAAAGAGACACATTTAGCCGTGTAGCTCCATCTGCTCCCATTCATTCTGCACTCACAGGCGATCGCCCCCAGTGGAGCTCTGGTGGAACTGCAACCAAAATTCGGTACAATGGGACTTAATAGGGAGTGGACAGGCTCTCCGTAGACGGGCTCTGACAAGACGTTTGGAAGTGGTGCAGGGATGACGTATTTTTGTGGGCCAACCCGGAAGTTAGCGTCGCCCTGGGTTCCCTCGACAACAAGCCAATGGGTTTTTCCCATTGGATTTTTGGATTACTACATAAAATTAGGTCTGTGGCAAACAAATGTTTATGATACTCACATGTTGTGTTAAGCAAGATAATCTTCACCAATGAACACAAATTTTATGATTTTTTTGAAGCATAATGCAATCGCCAGAAGTTTTTTAAGACACGTAAAAGCTTCTAAATTCACGAGTGGGGTATTTACTGACATATCTTATGTCGTAGATCAAAACGTGGCAATCTCTTAAGCTTGTGTTAACCACAGACCTTATTTCAGCCATCTAACCCAAAACCCATTCAAAAAACCCATAGACTTCGAGATGAGGGAACCGGAAGTGCCAAAATGCTAACAAATGTCTGGGTTTTATGACTCATTCCTGCACCTCTCTATAACGGTCAACACTTGTGGAAATAAGAAATAAAGACACATTTTCACCGAGGAGGTGAAGTGAAATTGGCGTAATTTCATTTTCATTTGGGAGCAGGCAAAAGCTATCGTAATGATGTGCGTTGCATAGTAATACCATAGTTTGAGTATTGCTATCGGCAGCAGGGGTTAACGTCGTGGTGGAGGGGGGAGTAGAAGAAAACATTAGGAGGAAAACCATGAGTTTATTCATTCATTTAGTCAATAATGGAGACATGAAAGCAAGATAAAAATTATTAGCATGTGTGGAGAAAAGCGAACCTAATAGCTACTGGGGGTAGCTAATGTGGATAGCTACCGATAGCTATCCTGGTTTGGTTGCACGCGCAATGGCTGCCGCGTTTTCTTTGTGCCGTAAAGTGAGCCTTCATGTTTCCCGGGAGATCGTACCCGGTGGCAGACCGAGCTGCGTAGTGAAAGCGAGGCTTATAGGGAAGCTAAGGGAACCGATCTAAACGCAGATGGTGTCATTATTCTGTAGCCATTACATTGTGCCGTCAACATTTACTTCATATTGATACGTTAACGCAAAAAAGTTGTCTACAGCACTTTTAACTCTTCTGTGTGGTAGTCGCATGGATCTACACAATAATTCATAGTTGCATGCACATGTTGGTCTACAGTGCCATTTTAGTAAATTATTGTGTCATAGCTTTCACCTCATTTGCATTATATCCCTTGTAAAATATGTAAATGTATACCGTAACAAAATTGCCATTTGCAGGAGAGAAATGTTGAATATTATCCAGGCTCTTTATCTCAATGATAAATGAAATCTATAACATGATTCTGTTCACTCCTTCAGTGGGAAATGCCACCAATAACTAATAGCTTGTTTTGGTGTAGGATGCATCATGTGCATCAGGTCATTATGTCTTCATTGACTATTTGTTTCTTCGAAATGTCCTTTTTGCCCTACATTTTTCACATCATCAGCAGGTCTGATATGAATCAAATGCAGTTTTTCTGCCTTGGTGTAGAAACACTTGTGATGTGAGTTATGTCATTTAAAGTGTTGATGAGTTCAGCTGAGTTCAGTTGATGGGTTTTAGCTGCTGGATCAAGAGATGGTGGATAAGTAAAGTTTTTAATCATGAACAATTCAAGAATCTGGACTTCCTGCTGGTGGTAGGAACTTCGAAGTAACATTTGTCACAGTAATGTAGTTGTTCTAACGGTACAACTATTACTCCAAAGGTTTGTATTTGAACACAGTCTGGATACACACTGTAGACATCTTTACAAAAATCAACATCGGAGATTTTTGCTCCTGCTATAGTGTTAATGCTACACTGTTTTCCTCGGTGCGTTTTCGCTGTGGTAGAGCAGACAGCTGCTCCGCTACCATAAGGTCAGTTCTATTAATACAACCGAATGCCGGCGGTAACGAGAGAACGTACACCGCTAACAAGTGCTGCATCAAGAAGATGTTAAACCAAGCATGCTCCTCTTTTTTGTATTGTGTTTTCTCTCACTTTAGCTGACCATGCACAGACACACACACACACATTCACTGGATACTGATGAATCCATGCAGATCTTAGTGCATTTTTTTTTGTATGTGTTTCAGGCAATACTATGCACACACACACAGCAGGTAAAGTGAATCTGAGGAAATGTAAAATGAACATCCTTACAGACAATAATGGTTCATAAGTAGGCTACCATAATACGGTTGAATGTTATTTTTGTGTGTATCACATGTATGTTCACATTCATCTTGCGGTATTCTGCCTGTGACATCAACACAGCTGATGTGACCGCTGCTGCTGTACGAGTAGAAGCAACCACGTTAATGTTCGTTAATTCACCACATTTCATAAAGAGCTTCACCTCATCAATACTTTGCTAACTCAAAGTGCACTGTTGTGTATTTTATAGGAAAGAGGGCTTGGCAAGGTGTGGAAAGTGCAAGAAAGCGTGCTACTGCAATGCCACGTGCCAGGTAAGGAAACACACAAGGGAGGATGAGGTTGAGCTGTTGGACATATCCGAGAAGAAACAGGAAAACATACAACCTATGTTCGACTTAGAGAATAGCGGTCATAGTTTGTAACAAACTTTTTTCTCCGTTCCTTTGTGGTATAAATAATTTTACTCAGTTATGTGTGTGTGTGTGTGTGTGTACCAGAGAGCAGACTGGGCCATGCACAAGCTGGAGTGCTCGGCTATGGTGGCCTTCGGACCCAACTGGTGTCCCTCAGAGACGGTCCGCCTGGTGGCCAGAATCCTCGCCGTGAGGGTGAGTACATTTTGGAAGCTGACTTTAGTTGTTTCAAAAGGTTGTTGTTGTATTAGCATAGGTATTATCATTGAGCTGTATCTTAATTTCTCCTTTTGTTATTCTGCGTGGTTTACAAAAAGCCCAGAGTCTCTGAATTGTGCTTTGTGTAATTTTATTTTAGAAAACACAAAAAGAAAAACACCCATCTGAGAAGTTGATGCTGATTGGAGAGATGCAAACACGTGAGTTATCTATCTATCTATCTATCTATCTATCTATCTATCTATCTGTCTATCTGTCTGTCTGTCTGTCTGTCTGTCTGTCTGTCTGTATGTAGTTACAATTACAATTATGTAACATTACAATTATGGGATTATAAACATGTGCACCTCCATCTCCGTTTTTCCAAATGGGTCAACACACACACACACACTTGAAAGCAGGGTGGACCTCTTGTCCGTTGTTCTGTGTTCACACAAATAGAACACAAACAATCACTAATAGTTTCTGGAGTGGAGTGGTTTGAACTCAATCCATGACATGAGTGCTATAACAGCAATAAAGACGTGTGGGTAGAGAATGTGATCACATCAGAGATGAACCTGCTGGACTGTGAATTGTGTATGTGTGTGTGTCCTCCCTGCCAGATGTGGAGGACGTGGATAACGCCAGGAGAGAGATGAACGAGGCGGACATCGCTGGCCTCCACCGGTTCTACTCCAAACATCTGGACTTCCCAGACCACAGTGCCCTGCTGGCACTCTTCTCTCAGGTGCTACACATACACACACACACACACACACACACATACACACACACACACATGTGCACATGGTGTCTCACACACACACACACACACACACACACACACACACACACACACACACACACACACACACACACACACACACACACACACACCTGCACATGGTGTCACATGCAGACACAGGTGCATGTGCACACATACACACACTATATCCCTATAGTGTGTACATATTCCTGTTGTACCTAACAGCAGAATGTAATACATAACATATATATTATATATAATGGCTGTTATACATAACAGCCAAATGTATTGTGTTTTTTACTGCATTGTGAACAGGTTGCCTGCAATGGGTTCACTGTGGAGGACGAGGAGCTGTCCCATATGGGCACTGCAGTATATCCAGAGTAAGTATTATATTTGCATAGCACTTTTACAGGTGCTCAAGGACACTTCAACACATTTTAAACAGTTAAAATAGAACCAGAAAAACAATCGCTTGTCGTCCTGTATGCCCGCTTTAGGTTACATCTATTGATGTCATTGTATATAGATTAAACTAAACATGTCCCCTGGTTCGACAGCATGGACACAAAAGCAATTAATTCTGCCCTCTGCCATGGCAGTTAAAGCAGTGTTTGATTTGTAAACATGTTTTTATCTGGTTCAGTTTGCCAGCTAAGCTCTTTTTTAACCCAGGCTTATAAGGTGACCACTAATATATTACAGAGAAACTCAAGATGTCTAAATGACTACAACCCTGGTGCTGCACCTCTTCTACCATGATTGTAGTCCTGTAGAGGTCTTGAGGGTCCTACAGCCAAACTGTCAATATTCTGCCACGTCGTCCCTCAGTGCTGCCTTCCTTATTAGATATCATACATATACACTTCTTTTAGCATCAAACATGTTAAAGGTACAATATGCAAGATTTGCGATTTCACGCTAGCTCCAGTCTAAAAAAATATACAAATAAAAACACTGTTCCTCACCCCTCCCTCTCCCTACTCTCTTCCCCGCCCTCTAAAAGCGAGGCTCGCTAAACTAACTCTCTGCCCTATGCTGCTGTAGAATCGGAGCATAGTGTTTGACTTCCAGACAAAAAGTCCTGGGTTCGATCCCTGCAAGACACCCTAACCCCTACCTGCTCCCTAATGACGTGTATCTGAAATTCACCGTAAGTCACTTTGGATAAAAGCATGTGTTAAATAACTACTGTGTGTGTGTGTGTGTGTGTGTGTGTGTGTGTGTCTATGTCTGTGTCTGTGTCTGTTCTGCAGTGTGGCGCTCATCAACCACAGCTGTCTGCCCAGCGTCATTGTGACGTTCAAGGGGACGACGGCGGAGGTGCGAGCCGTGACGCCCATGAAGCGCGGGGACGAGGTGAGGGCTGGGTGGGCTCAGCTGCCAGTGGCCCATTTGGGGGCGGGGGGGGGGCTAAACCATATGGGAGGGGGGGGGGGGGGGTGTGAAGTGGGGGAGGGGAGATCGGGAGGAGCTTGGCTGGGGAGTCTGAAAGAGAGGGGACTGGTTTCAAAGTATAGTGAACAGGAGAGTGTGTGGTTTATATGAAGGGGGTTATAATAGGGCTTGTACATCGGAATGCATCATGGGATTTTTTGTTGCCAATACTCATATAGTCATATTGAGGGGACTCAAAAGAGTTGTAGTACTGTAAAATCCTAAATCAACATAAATATACTGTAACCTAGGCTAATAAAAACTTTGTCTCGCATGAGAAACACTGTGGCAGTTTCAAACAATAATGTCTCCCCATAATGACAAATCATTTCACGATTAATGACAAAAAAATGCATAAATGCACAAATACATTTGATATACAGGGGGGGGGACCAATAACATAGCATTATGACTCAATAAGTCATATTGTAAAGTCACCACCGGTCAACTCCAGACTCCCGCTGTTGAGTATTTGCCGGTGTTGGTTTGAATTCCACAAAGTCAGACTCCATGAGCTGTGACTCCAGACTCCAGTCTACAAATAGAAAGTCTTTATCTCGGCCCCACAGGAGCAACAAGCAGAACATGTCCTAAAGTGAAGATCCATGACAAACTCAAACAGTCAACCTATGACAATGTCAAACAAATCATTCAAATGTTGCATAGGTAGCATAGGGGTGTGTGTGTGTGCGTCTGTGTGTCGAGTGATTGTTGGGGGGTAGTGGTATTGTGGATAAAAACAAAACAGCTGATTAGGAGACTGGGTTATTTAAAGGCATCTGTGCTAGAGAGGAACACAACAAAACAAACTGTGTGTGTGTGTGCGTGTCACCAGGTGCTGATCAGCTACATAGATATCCTGTATCCAACAGATGACCGCAACAGCAGACTGAGGGACTCCTACTACTTCACCTGTGACTGTCAGGAATGCCGAACTCAGTCTAAAGTAAGCATCACCCAGCAGAGACACGCAGACCTCAAGTTTTACTGAACACTAATCAACCTTGAACCATTATGTAGGCAACTATTAACACTGTTTTAACTGGTGGTGGGAGCAGGATAATCTGGCGTTTAGGGGTGTTCTGACTCCAAGCCAAAAGGTACTGGGTTCGAACCCCACTGTCCGCACTAGTCTACCTGTAGGCATCCTTAATCAGGATGCCTGCTCATTCAAACACTCTGTCTTGTGCCGTGTTCACACCAAACGCAAATGGCGCAAACAATGTCAAATTTGCGCCATTCAACTTCAAGTTGAGCTTTGGATAAAAGCGAAATTCACAAAATATTAAATAGTAAGTGCATCACAACACACCGTGCTTCTCCATCTCTCAGGACAAGGCCAAGCTGAAGGTCCGAAAGCGCAGCGACCCTTACGAGCCGGAGGTCGTCAGCAACATGGTGCGCTACGCCCGCAAGAAGATCGGAGAGTTCAGGGCCATCAAGAATGACAAGAATATCCTTCCAGGGGGGTTTCAATGGAGTCTGGGGAGCTACAGCAGTTACAACACGTAGCATTGCTTTGTGTATAGCAAGCTAGTAGGGCTGATTTAAGCACTCAGACAATGTGAAAGTTAATTTGATGGTACCTTAGCACTGGGTCTCTGTCTTCAGATACATATTACAGTCATGAATTCCAGTCAAATACTTTGTGAGTAGGCCTATTTTACCATACCTGTCTAGCTTATTTGCATTTTCCCCATAAGGGACAATGAAGTGCCATCGATTGTTATTCAATCTACATACAAAATCAGTCAGAAGACTTGCAGGCTGATCGCATGAGTGACAAATAAACTTTAACATTAAGCCTATACATTCTACAAATGAAGCACATGAACCTTCTTGCTCTTTGTTCAAGTGGGTCTAGTTGGTGAGATAAGGTCTTCTAAAAATGTCCTCAGCTGTCCGAACCCCAATCCGTCTGTGTGGCCTTGACTCTCTGGCACCCCCTAGCGAGCTGCGGGAGATGTGCGTGCAGAGCCTGGACGAGATGGGGGCGGTGTTCGACGACGCCAACGTGTACATGCTGCACATGATGTACCAGGCCATGGGCGTGTGTCTCTACCTGGGGGACTGGGACGGAGCCATCCACTACGGGGAGAAGGTCCTGAAGCCTTACAGGTGAGGATGCCTTGAATGAAGAAGACACACTGACTCACTGTTGGTGAGTCAGTGCAATATCTCCTCGCACATCTTCTACAATGCTCTAAACCAGTGGTTCTCAACTGGTGGGTATTTGAGTAACCATAGGGCATGCTGAGGGGGTCGCAGTGCATATGCCAAACCTTAATATTTAGAAAGAAGCCCATGAATTTACTGATGTTTCAATATTAATTCATGTTTCAGTGGCTCATTATTTCATTGGGTTTAGCCCCAATTGTTGCAGGTTTTTCAACAGTACATGAAGGCGTTGTTGATTACTGAAATATTGGTAAATACATTTTTTATTTTTGGGTCGTGACCTAATGACTAATGACACGTGGGTCCTGAGGCGAGACCGGTTGAGAACCACTGAACAATATATCAACACGTTTATGCTTTGATAGTTTGATGATTGCACTTACGATGTAACTCGATGGCAAGTGCAATTTTAGCCTAAGAAAACAATTTTAAAAAATATGTAGAAAATGTAGAGGAATGTACTCTCACTATGTAGAGCACGTTGAGTGCCTTGAAAAGTGCTACACAAATTCAATGAATTATTATTATTACCGTTCAATACATTTATACAAACTTTAGTCAAATCGGTGCATTAGAATAAATACAATGGCCTTCAAATACTGGCTCCTTTTCAAAAAATGATTTTTGAAAGGAG
Source organism: Merluccius polli (assembly GCA_030340625.1). Lineage (NCBI taxonomy): Eukaryota > Metazoa > Chordata > Actinopteri > Gadiformes > Merlucciidae > Merluccius > Merluccius polli. Next base: position 45,270 of record JAOPHQ010004074.1, read on the forward strand.
CGATTGTCACGCACACGATACGAGCAACAACTAACTGAGTCAGTGTTGAACGCGTGTGTGTCGAGTCACGGTGCGTCCAGCTGACATGGTGGTTGTCGTCTGTCCTGTCCCTGTGCAGTGTGCTGTATCCGGCCTACTCTCTGAACGTGTCCTCCATGTACCTGAAGCTGGGCCGGCTCTACATGGGGCTGGAGAAGCGCTCCCAGGGTCTCAGCGCACTCAAAAAGGTACCGTACTATAGGGCTTGTACTGTACATCGCAATGCCTGCCTCCAATTTGGAGTAGTAATGGTTTTTTGGGCATTGTTTAGTAATTCATCGTGAAATTTGTCATTATGGGGAGACATTGTTGTGTTTGAACCGGCGGCAGCATTTCTCATCGTTTCTCGTTTGACACAGTAAAATGTGAGAAGTGAAATATATGGTAATAATGTACCTTGTGTGTGTGTGTGTGTGTGTGTGTGTGTGTGTGTGTGTGTGTGTGAGCAGGCGATGGCGATAATGGAGGTGGCTCATGGGAAGGATCACCACTACATTGCAGAGTTGCGTAAAGAGATGAAATAACAAAAAATGGCAAAAACTATGGACTGAAAAAACAATAATGGAAGGACTGTAGGCGTATTCTGTTCACTTAAATGTTGGAGCAAAGGAAAAAAAATGATTGTTTTTTTAATTTTGTCGTGAATAGTTTACATTTTTTTACGGGCAATATCAAATTGTACAAAGTAAAGAATAACTTCTACGTTTTTAAATAAGTTTTGGTATTTATATGTTGTGGATGTGGAAAAAAGTTGTCCTGGCATGTGATGGGCAAGTCAATTTGTACTCATGTCATCCCTCTCGACCAATGAGGCATGTAGGCTTTGTAACCAGGGGGCTATCAGGCACCCGGGAATGTGACCCTGGCACGGTGAGACTTTGCATTAACACCTTTTGTAACTGCTTTGTGTCTCTTTGTGTTCGGATCTGTATAAATCCTCACGCCCCACACGAGTGCAAACAGGATTAGATTTATAACAGAAAACATTATTCTAAGGGGTGTCAAAATCAGTCTATGCAGCAGGGGCCACATCCAAAAATGATAACAGCTTTGAGGGCCAATATATATATTACTCTTATAATGAATACCACAGGAGGTGATGCATTAAGTAGACCTATTTAATCAAAAACAATGGATATTGAACAAGAACTAAATGACTAACTTTGAAGGGACAAAGCTAGATATCAATATTTGAGTCAATGTGTGACACGACTCCAACAACTTAATCAAATCTACTTTTGTTTTGACCAGATATATGTGCATACAATTTTCTTTTTCTTTAAGATCCATCTGAAGCTTTTTTAAAACTAAATGTGCCATTTAGCAGACCGAGGTGCATTTCCTCAGTCATTTTTTAGTTAGTTGTTTGCATGGCAATGTGCGAGGAATGGTGTGGCCGCCTCTCTAGTTGCTGCTTGAGGTTACAATGTTGCCGATGGAAAACCAGGAGTCCAACTGAATGCGCCACAGCAGGTTTGTCACGCTAAAGTAAATGCTGCTGCTAAGTATGCATCCTTGGATACAGCCTAGGGTTAGGGGTAGGGTTAGTATGCATCCTTGGATATAGCTTAGGGGTAGGGTTAGTATGCATCCTTGGATATAGCGTACGCATTCGTGTGGCCGTGAGGGGGAAGCACACAGCACCCACGTATAGGAACACGTTTGCAATGCTTGCTGGGACTTGTAGTGCTGCACATGGCGGGAGTTAAAGATGCGGGCCAAAATGAATTGAAAACTCAAATGATTGCGTGGGCCAGATAGGATTTGGCGCCCAGGCCGTGTGTTGGACACGTGGTCTAAAGTCAGATACTTAGAGAAAATAAGGCTTTATTGCATTATGGGCGAGTTTGACAGCTTGTACATGACTGGGAGAAAAAGAAAAAAAAGACATATACAATATGCAATAATGCAATAAAAAAGCATATACAAAACATATTTACACAATACAATTTTTGAAAGCCGTCCAGATAGTTTGCCAAAATATGGGGTAAAAACAAAAACATAAAACAATGAGTGGAATGCAGTATGAAAGAAATACTGTCGCAAAGAGTACAGAAGTGCAGCAGAACACTTAATATGTCACGAAAGCATAAAGCTTATACTTATCTGATGATAGATACTGTATATACAGGGAATATAAAAAAGCATGCATAGTATATTATTATCTTGCGGTATTTTAAGGGTACCAAGTCGAAAAATAATAACAATAATAATAAAAAGACATTCGTAGAAATCTTTTTTTTTTTTCACATGTCCGTTATGTACAAAGTTACTTTGGACACGGCTGGCTTTGCATTACATTTGAAAGAATACAACCAAAAAAAAGAGCGAGTCGTACAAAATGAACATCTGCAGCGCGCGGTCATTCTGTAGACAGATTTAGGCACATGGTAATACTATACTCTTGTGGGCTTGAATCGTCGTTATAGGAAACGGCTGCCTTTTTTTGACACGTTGGTCTTGGTAGCAAAAAAACAAAATGGCACCCTCATTGACCAAAGTGAATAGTCCTCTGTCTTCCAGTAGACTACATCAGATAGGAGTCAATGGTTAGAAGACACAAAGGTCAAGTAACTGGAAAACGTACGAGTCCATGGCAGAAACTAAAATGATTTTGCCGATGGAACTGAAATCATAGTGTGTCAAACACCGGGTATCTTAGTCCAAACATTGGTTGTTAACATTTCTTCTACTTAACTTCTCTCGCAGGGAACACCAGTAAGGTAGTAACTCCCTCGGTTTTTGTTTTACATATGTCAATAAGGCACAAACAGTGTTAAACAGACAAAATAACTCCCCTCCATTTTGGAGCGGTTTCATTGTTGCCGTTGGAGCGAATCGGTCATTTGAGAATCTGCTTCTCTATTGGCCGCTAACCCATCAACATTAGTAACCAACGTTACTCCTTTTTGTTAACGTTAATGTTCATCTCAATGAACACACACCTTTTAGATAAGGTCATATCTTTTTTTTTTAAGTTAGATAAATAACATGTATGCTGTGTAGATGTATGTGGTGTGTGTGGGGTGTGTCACGGAGATGTATTTTACACATTTAGCTCATGTCCAAATGAGTGTACAGTTAGTCAAATGTCTGAGTTTTTATATAAAACATGCCACACTACAAATTCAAACGCTGCGTAAGCGAGATTAAAAAGATATAGCATTGGTTAAGGTGAAATTATGAAATGATCATTGAAATTATGCTTGAAAAGATAATAAATAACAGTAGAACTGTTTCCTCATGAAACAGAACTATAAATTGAAATGTTGAGGCTTATACTAATAACATGATAAATATTAATCCTTAACTTTTTTTCATAATTTGTTCAACTTTCTGTGTGTAGTTACAGCTCACCGGTGGACACGTGTAACTTTGCACATGTTTTGTTTTATCTAAATATGGGACTTTGTTGCTAAAAACAAAATTGTACTCAATAAATTATTTTATCAATTTAAATTCCTGGAATGAAATTACGAGAACGGTTAAAGTTGAGATGCTTTTGAAATGATTAGATTAACATTCATGATTTAATGAATGTTAAATAAAATAATAAAATGTAGAAGAGGTGGAAGCAGTTGTTAAACTTCATGCTGTAGTTTTTTGTGTTCCCCTCTCTGTCTTGCTGTGCATCTCTTCCATCTGTGACTGACCCTCAGACTCCCCCTGTTGGCAGGGGAGGGTACTACACAGACAGGTTGACGTCCTTTCTAGACAGGCCAACAGACAGCCTCTCCTTCGTGCCCTGGCCTTTGTATGTAAATGCCCAACATTTTAACATGTTCCTAAAACTCAGCCTTTCAGTAACAGTACTTGTAACCGATATTAAATCAACCTAAACCCGGAAAAACGTCGTGCTGTGAAACTTTCTTTTTTTCTTGCCCTCAGACAATGGTATCTGAATGGGAACCACACACCTGTGTGTCTCTTTAAGCTCTTTTTCAGTCTCGGCGTCAGGTCATGGCTCAGGTTAGGGTCAAAGGTCACAAATGACATTACTGATTCATTGGTTCAGATGAGGCGGGAGTTCTTGAGGAACTGGATGAGGACCTGGTAGACGAACTTGTACTGGGCGATGGTCTGCACCATCAGCATCCTCTGCTGCCGGAGACCAGAGAGCATCGTGGGCACCTCCACCGCCTGGCAGACAGGGGGAGACAGAGGGAGAGAGACAGAAGAGCCAGTGAGGAGGGGGTGAGAGTTGAAGGGATTTGTCATTTTGTCTCATAATAGAATAGTCTAATCTAACTCTATTTCATTTGGATACTATATTTCCCCACCAAGGAGCCATTACAAGCCATTTCTAAATCTACCCTACAGTGACATCACACGTGGAGTGTCCACCCAGATGTATAACGGACAGCCTGATAGGTTAAGCGATCTATCTACTGTCAACTTTGGGATTTTCAAATAAGGGACATTTTCCGGTGCCCCCCCCCCCGGGCCATCCCACCAACCCCACCATTTCCTTTAAAATATCAGTGTGACAAGGATTGGGTGAACTAGTTCCTATTTGACCACCAGCTGTGGTCAAATAGGGGCCCTTTATACCTTACGACAGGTTTAGCCTTCAAAAAAAAAATCCTCAAACTCTCAATATCCATTTAAAATAATATCTAAAAGAAATACAGCTGCAGTAGGACTCTAAAGGAAGGCGAGGGAAGAGGAGGAGGCGGCTCTGCTGACCTGGTTGTGCTCCAGGCAGCTGATCATGAGCTCGGTGAGGATGACCACGCCGGTGCGCCCCACGCCCGCGCTGCAGTGCACCACCACCGGGGGGTTCAGGCTCTTGGACGTGTCCAGCATGGAGTTGGTGTGCCGCCGCACCGACTGGATCTCCTCCAGGTAGGCTGGAGAGGGAGGGGGAGGAGGAGAGGGAGGAACGTGCGGTGAGTGAGGACGGATGACAACGGTTGGAAACAGAAGATTGGCAAGGATGTACATTTTGTACACGGCTTCCTTTCCTTACTATGTTTTCGATACTTTTTGTTGAGTTGTTGGGGATTTTAAATGGCAGACGTTTAGATGTTCAAGTTCAAGTCGCCATGTGACATTTATGTGAAAGTAGCGCCTTCTTATTGACAGAAAAGTTCAAGATTGTGAGTAAATAGACAGTGGAACATGGTCAACATGACTCTGAACCGCTGAAATGCTGTTGAATTATGGGATAGATTTGAGTAATTATGGTCTCGATTAAAATTCTTTTGGGCTGGATTTGAATGATTATGGTCTGGATTTGCCAAGCTAACGCCAATAATTATGGTCTGGATTTGAATGAGTGTGGTCTAGATTTGAATGTGCATGGTCTTGATTTGAATGAGTATGATCTGGATTTGAAGGCCACTCACAGAGGAAGCCCTGTACGTATTCGGGACAGCCGTGCTCCGGCCAGTCGGTGTACTGCAGGTGCCAGACCGTCCGCTCCTGGCCCGACAGGAGATGTTTGACCTTTAACCCCGTGGTGGCGTAGCAGCCGGAGTCGGTGCGGAACTTGGTGGTGACCTTGAACTTCCCGTGGGTGGCCGAGTTGTGCTTGGAGCCCAGCTTGGGCCAATAGCGATGGCTCTTGGACCGACCGCCCTCCTGCAAAGGAGGAAGCGCGAGACGGAGAGAGAGGAGGGAAGGATGAACGGAGAGCATTGGTGTCAAACGTAGATATGATAGAGTGCACAGACATACTGACGTTAAAGACACTCTGTAAGTCGTCGTATCCAAATACAGACAATTACACTGACTGGAGTATGTACTGTACCTCCTCGCCGGTCACCATGGCGATGACATTGACGCCCTGTTCCCAGACCATCTGCCAGAAGTCAGCGCACGTGTTGGCAAGTGGACCCTGGGTGGCGATGTAGTGCCACTCCTCCCTACTAATCGTCACCTGTAAACACACACACACACACAAATAAGTACATCGTAATATATACCAAATGTTACGCACATATGTCCGCTAATCATAATGCACACCAACAATTGAAATCAAATCACACTGAAACACAGAAACACAAAGCACATACACTGCATCAGGGTCCGAAATTAACTTTTAGGATGTTGTCTTTTTACCTGCCAGGGTGGAAAACCCTACCGGCCAAGCAGCTTGTCATTATTTTTACCTGCCAAATGGTCAAATCCATCAGCCCATTGCACGGCATTATTCCCAATCCACCACTAGGTGGCAGCACTACAGCACATCATATTTTTTGTATCTCTGTCTTGGTTTTGGGTGATTTCCCATGGCATGGCGTCTACCGCTCCCTCATGCCACTAATCTCAATTAAGGTGTTCACACAGTCAACATATTCCTCGCGGCTCACGCCCAGCTCCGCCCGATCGCCAGCCCTGGAATGTGGTTACGTAATGAGCGTGTTCCTGCTCATTTCCCAGCCGGCTGTGTGATTGTAAACACAGTATTAGAGCGGGATGGGACCAGAAACAAGGGCTTCTGTTCCGGGACAAACACCTGCACTGTAAGAGGGTTACTGGGTAATAGGGCTATGACTCAGCTCCCCCTTTGAGCTTGTGTGTATACACACACACACACACACACACATGCACAGACACACACCTACATACACACACACACACACACACGTATGTGTGTACAAAAACACACACACACACAAATACCTGCACACATCCACTCGCAACTTGTCTTTTGCCTTTTCCATTTTTATTTATTTTCTCTATTTTATTCTCCTTCTTTAGTGTATATTACACCTTTTGCTGATGTATCAAGAGAATTTCCCCGCTGTGGGATAAAGTATAATCTAATCTAATCTAACACACACATACAAATACACACACACACACACACAGACATACACACATGCACAAACACACACAAACATGTGCATGCACAGGTTTTAGCATGTAGGCCCACACACACACACATACACACATATACATAAAACACGCACCCAACGTGCAATGAACACAACACACACACGCACAGAATTACACACATTCCCGCCGTGCATGTGTCACTTGTGAACAAGCACAGACTGTGTTGGTCCGGGGAGAGAGCCGGGCGCTGGGGAACGCCGCGGCTCAGGTTCTCCTAAGAAGGGTTTGGAGTTTGCACCAAACATTCCTCCATAAGCTCTGGGAAGATTAGTGTCCCAAAACAACCTTGAGGAACAAAAACATACAAAATCAGCCCCCCCCCCCCCCCCCCCTTTCATCCTTTCCATATGACCTGAAGCTGGGCGGGCGGAGGGCAGGAAGGGTGGAGAGATGGAGGAGAGGCGGGGGGGGTTGTTGTGATAGGTGATACTGTTTCACAAGGTTGCATCAGTAGGATGGGAGGGAGGGGAGGGAGGGGAGGGAGGGGATGGAGGGGGGGGGGGGGGGGGGGGGGCGACGACAAGAAGAAAAACACGTTCCTTCGGCTGGAAACGGAAAAGGGAACGGTATGGGCTTTTATCGGGAATAAAAACAAAGCTGTTTTATGTTGGCTCTGTGTTCCTCGGGGAGACGTTTGCGTTACGATGTGGCCAGAATGCTCCCTGACCCCCCCGGTCCCAGGACAGCATGGGGTCTGTCCGCTCCCTCCGAATGCTACGCGTACTATTTTAGTCATTCATCTCACTCATGAAAACCATAGTAGAATAACAATACCACCACCGCCCATTTCACGGTAATATGGGCTATGGTTTTTGGCTTTTTATGCTTTGCTTGTTTAGTTTCAAACCAGTTCTGCACTATAAATACGTACTATAAATGTACTAAATACAGTATATAATGTACACATGCATATACACCAATAGCAACAAACCAATAACAACCATTTTGCTTTGATGAGTGATATAGTAATATGATCATTAATGAATGATTTGATAATGGATGAACCATACTGGTCCACTCATCCTTTATGAGTCTGACTCACAACCCTTTGCCCTTTTTATGAAGCGAGACAACACTCAACATCACAAACAGACGTCGCTCAGCACAGACATGGCGAGGCCGTGGTGGCCCCTCATCGTGGGTGCGGGTTGACCTCTGACCTCTCCGGACCCACCTTGACGTGCGAGGCGTTGATGTAGCCCGTGTTGTTCTCCTTGTTGGGCACCAGCTCCACGCGGTTCTCCTCGTACGGCACCACGTCGCGGAAGCGGTTGCGCTCGGTGTTGTCGGCCAGCGTGGCCGTGGCGAGCACGCACTCGGGGCGCCGCTTGGGCACCTGCTCGTACTCCGTGAAGACCCGCTCCTCCTCCAGCTTCAGCTCCAACGCCTTGCACTGTAGCCGCGCGGTCAGGTAGAGAGAGACAGAGACAGAGAGAGACAGAGACAGAGACAGAGACAGAGACCGAGAGAAAGAGAAAGAGAAGAAACACTCATTAATTCCCATAGAGCACATCAGCGGTTTGTCATTGGTTTCCCAGAGGCCTCTTACTGGAAGCCCTCTTCAGCATACCTGAACCTTTACCACAACAGGGAACCGTAGAGGTCTGCTACTCTTGACCTATCACTGCCCTGAACACACACACACACACACACACACACTTGACATCACTAGCCTTGCACAATCTGTGCTCCCTTTTTCTTCCCATGTAAATTCCCTCATATGTCCGACCTGTCTGAGAGACTGATGGGGAACAGTGTGTAGTGGTACTCCTTCACAAGACTAGCCTGTGGGGGGAGATGTTTTTCAGACCAGCTATGATGGAGAGGGCAGTCTAACGTCTCCTCTCTATCCCTCTTTCTTACTGGTTGCCTCTCTCTCTCCGTTGCTCGCTCTCTCTCTCTCTCTCTCTCTCTCTCTCTCTCTCTCTCTCTCTCTCTCTCTCTCTCTCTCTCTCTCTCTCTCTCTCTCTCTCTCTCTCTGCCTCTCTCCCTCTCTCTCCCAGGTCACATTCCTAACATACCGGCGGGCGTGCAGGCGATAATGCAATGCCACGCGTTCCAAGGCCCACTGGGGTCTCTCTCCCCCCCCTCTCTCTCGCTTTGGGTCCAGTTAGTAGTCGGCCGGACAATAGCTGTGGTTCACACCTCAGGGCTGAATAGACAGCAAACACTCGGTGGAATGCGTTCAACTGCCACAGTGGGATTGTTGTGTGTGTGTCTGTGTTGTGTGTGTGTGTGTGTGTGTGTGTGTGTGTGTGTGTGTGTGTGTGTGTGTGTGTGTGTGTGTGTGTGTGTGTGTGTGTCTGTCTGTGTTTGTGTGTGTGTGTGTGTGTGTGTGTGTGTGTGTCTGTTTGGATCTTGTTGAATACATTTGGTTTGTAAAACGAATGTTCAGTACTTCAGTCCATCAGCTTTTGTTAATGCAGAACTCGGACTAGAAATATATCAACTAACCCATTTTCCATAATGTTGGAATGAAGGACAGAAGGATACACAGCTTTAAACCCCTCTCAAACATTAACTAGCAGTGGCGGTCACCAGCCACTTACCCGTTCGTCCGTGGCGGACTTAGCGCTCTCCTCCGCCGGGCTCTCGGGGACCGGCATGCGAGCCACGTAGAGACCGTTGAGGGCGGCCATCATCAGGGGTCTCTTCATGGAGTCCACAGACATCCTCTGCCTCTCCAGAGTCTGCAAGGGGAAAGAGGAAAGATCGGCCAGAGTCACAATCACAGTCGGATTTTGCATGGTGTGGCCCTGTGTGCGTGTGTGTGTGTGTGTGTGTCTGTGTGTGTGCGTTCATTTATGCCTTATCCAGTAGCCTATTAGACAAAGCCAATCTGTATCAAAGCTGTGTCCTACGTCTGTCCCACGTCTACCAAACTCCACCTGAATCCCACCGGTCGCTCTCATCTCCATTCACGCCTACCGTTCGTTTTTCGGCTTCTTTCTTTTTTTTGCGTACAGCCTTCCTCCTCCCTGGCGTCTTCCTCTACCTCTGCCTCCGTTACCCTCTGACACGCGCTGCTAGCCCCAGACCCTGGCCCACATCGCCTGGTCCCTCCCTCCTCCAAAGGATTACCTCTCCTAATCTCGGTTCTGCTACTAAACCTCCATCTCTAACCCCCCCCGCCCTCCCACACACCTCCCCATCTCTCCCTACACCACCACCATCACCCCTATTCTCCTCCATTTTGGAAACCGCCCAAACAACAGACAACAGCTTGCGGGGGATGCCTGCGTTGGGGGGGGGGCAAGAAAATGTGATGTTTCGGTGATGTGTTTAGCTTGAAGGATGATCAAAATAGATGATCAGAATAGACCTGGAATATTAAAGGACAATTGACGCGCAGCTTGGAGAAATCCTTAATCGTGCGTATCGAGCGTATTTTAACCAATCGCGTTTGTGTTTGTGTTCAAGCGCCGTACGCCTCGTAAATATGGACCAACGCAACAATCTCCCATGAAGGGGTTTATCTATAAACGAGCAGATTAGCTTCTTTTTTTTTTGTAACTTGAACCCGGCGTGCGGGACACTTGGGTCAAACGCTGTAGCGCCTTAGCAGGGAACTGAGCGACACAAGCATGTTCAGCCCCAGAGCATAATCTGTGGGATTAATGCGGTTTAGCTGGCGTGGAGGGAACCGGGGGGAGCCCAGCGTAGCCCCCCTGGGAGGAGGGGGGTGCTGAACCTGGGATTACGGCTGATCAGGAGCTACTGAGCACAACAACAACCTGCAAGGCTCACACATACAGCAGTGTGTGTGTGTGTGTGTGTGTGTGTGGGGGGGGGGGGGGTGTTCATTTTACTCCTAAAATTATTTTGAATGTAAAATAAAATCTAAAATCTTTGCAATTTCTTCTTCTGCTGCTTTGCAATAATGGATTTTTTTTTGTATATGTAATAACCAAGGGACATAGCTGACATATATATATATATATTTATTATGTATTGACAGTAATTATCATGTATGGAAAAACAGCTCTGTTATTATTATTACTGCTATTATTGTAGTTTTTCTCTTATAATCCATATCAATAAGACTCCCATCCAAAAGCTCTGCTAAAGTGTGTGTGTGTGTGTGTGTGTGTGTGTGTGTGTGTCTGTGTACTATGTGTATCTTGTGTTTGTATATAAACAAATATACCATAAATAGATGGTATATTTGGTACATAATAGAATACATGTACCTAAACATGCTGGCTTACCCGCTGGGCTATCTCCCGCTCCACGATGCTGTCCTCCAGGGAGAACATCTCTGACACGGGCCTCTCCTTCACCGGCTCCTTCCTCACCCGCTCCTTCACGCTGGTCAGGTCCGGTTCCGAAATCGACGGACCCAGACCCCCGCCGTTCATCCCGGCCTGTTCCCCCCTGCCCAGTGTCCCCCCGGCGCCACCTCCCTCCACCTCCACCTCCAGGCCCACCCATACCCTCTACCCCTCTCTGGGCTTGGGCTTGGGCCGTGTCCGCCGGTCCCTGGCTGTTCTGTGGGGCTTGGTGGTGGTTGTGGTGGTGAGCGTGCGCGTGGTGGTTATGGGCCGTGGTGGTGGTGGTTGGGGGCGTGGCTGCGCATCTGGGGGCCGCTCGGGGGCCGCGGGGGGCCCGGGTACTCGGGCGGTGGCTTGTTGGGCAGGTTGGCCAGCGCCGCCTGCAGCTGGGCGCTGATGCTGACGTCCTCGTTCAGACCCGGGATCTGGACGTCCAGCTCGGGCCGCTCCTCCTCCTCCTCCTCTTCCTCCTCCTCGCTCTCGCTGCTGTGGATGAGCATGGTGGCGTTGGAGAGGGTCTTCTGGTGCTGGTAGGCCGCCGGGCCCGCCGGGACCTCTGGGGCCTTCTGGACAGGCACCTGCATGGGCTGCTGCTGCAGCTGTTGTTGCTGCTGTTGCTGCTGTTGTTGCTGCTGCTGCTGTTGTTGCTGCTGCTGCTGCTGCTGCTGCTGCTGCTGCTGCTGCTGCTGCTGCTGCTGCTGCTGCTGCTGCTGCTGCTGCTGCTGCTGCTGCTGCTGCTGCTGCTGCTGCTGCTGCTGCTGCTGCTGGGGTTGCGCCTGCGTGGGCTGCTGGGGCTGCGGGGGGGTCGGCATCACCTGCTCCCTCAGGGTGTTCCTCCGGTGCAGCTGGGCGTTCATGCCCTTCATCACCATGGCCTCCATCCCGCCGCCGACCCGCATGCTGCTGATCACCTCCATGCTGTGCCTCTTGCCCAGCGTGGAGCGGCGCTTGGCGGCCGTGGTGGTCAGCGGCTCGCTCACCTCCTGCAGGGACTGGTGCACCACGGCCGAGCTGTCGGGCTGGAAGGTCTTCACCGACAGCTGCACCATGCGGGTCACCAGCTCGGGGCTGCTGCCGCCGATGCAGCGGTGCCGGTGGCTGGCCAGGTCCGGCGTGCTGGTGGCGGGCCGGAAGGAGCCCGAGGGGTAGGGCGGCGGCGGCCGCGACATGTGCTTCCGCAGCATGTTGGCGGTGGCCGCGCAGACGCCCGCGCCCATGCCGGCCCCCTGCTGCTTGGTGTTGGCCAGCTCCGGCGTGCTGACCGTGTGGGAGATGGAGTTCCCCCCTCCTCCTCCTCCTCCCCCTCCTCCTCCTCCTCCTCCTCCTCCACCGCCACCGCCGCCTCCTCCTCCTCCGCCTCCTCCCCCCATGCCGTTCATGCAGACCGACTGGCCCAGGCTGCTTGCTGGCCCCCCCTGGTGGGGCCCATGGCACACTGGTTTACTGTAGCTGATCTAAGGGACGGAGGAACACACACACACAGAGGATGTGAGGATAACAGGACACAAATACAGGCAATCGCGTGAACGCACAGGCTGTATTTCCATATGTGAAGTGTATTGTGGTTTTATAATACTGAACGCTGTATATTTGTATTACAGTGTACATGTAAAAGCACAGCGACAGACAATAATAGTAAATTAGCAATAGCTATAAACTCTCAAATCGCAAATTAGCTTCATGCTTTTTATTGGAACTACTGTATGTTGAATTGCATCGACCCTATCAAATCAAATCAAATTCGATTCAATAACAGGTACAAATCAGACCAATACGAATGTAAATATGCTGCCAGGTCATCCTCTGCCCGTACCTGCGGTCCGTAGGGCCCCGGGCTGGCGGCCCCCGGCCCGTGGTAGGGCCCCCTCTCCCTCATCTCCGGCTGGCTGTACACCAGCGCCTCGGGCTGGCGGTAGGCGTAGGTGTTGCTGATGTTGAGGCTGCGCAGCGACTGGCTGTGGAGGTCGTGGTGCGCCGGCATCATGCGGTGCTTCTGCCGCATGACGGCGTCGTACTCGGGCGTGGGCCGGTAGGACGGCGCGATGATGGCGCTGTGGCGGTGGCTGGGGATGTAGTCGGGGCGCATCAGCTCGCTGCCCGGGATGCTGAGGTTGGAGGAGATGGGCGAGGGCTGCACGAAGGTCTGCGAGTGGTTGAGCGAGCTCAGGCTGGGGCTGCTGTACATGCTGCCGTTGGGCACCACACCGCTGCCGCCGCCGCCGCCGCCGTTGCGGAAGCCGTAGTCGCCGGGGCAACGGTCCAGGCTGGTCTCTGACTTGTAGTACGGGTCGTCGTGGAAGATGCTGTCTGTGTTGAAAGGAACGAGGAGAAAGCTGCATCATACACAGAGTCTACCACAAATAGCCGAGCCGAAGATCGTTACAAGTGTTTCCCGAATTTCTCGTACGAGTGCAGTGCCCGTTCAAAACCAGTGCCTGTTCGGAAACGGGCCGATTGCTTGGCGTTCGGTACGGCTGCTCGCAGCATTTTCTAGAACCGCTCATCTGAACGACTTCACACTCGACACTGCGCTTCCTTGGGTCCTCAGCAATACACCCGCCAAGTGTGAGGTCGATCGAATGAACGGTTGTCGGGAAAATCGAAGGACAGTGAGACGTACAGAGACTCCTTCCATTGGAGTCAGATGTGATTAATAAAGTACGTCTAATCTTTAAGTGGATGTTAAGACGTTTTGAACTAAGACACTTTACTGGAAACATCAAACATAAACCAGAGACGTTCTTTGATATTGCACTGGAATTAAAGAGGTCGATGGGGATTAGCTTAAGCACATTGTTAAAAGTGTGATTCATCCTTTCATAAGACAAGCTTGTGGTCTCCCTTGGGTGGGAAATTACATCATCACACCCACGTAGTACAAGACCGGAGAGATCTAAGTTTGGTCTGCACGGCCGCAAGCACAATGAGTTGGGAATAACTTATGGTCCCTGGAATCCATCACCCGCCCACAGTAGCAGGGCCCGAATGGTTTCCTCCAGTCCTCTAAAGTGTCGAGTCCCCACAAATGAAGGCCTGAGATAGTGTGTGAAGGAGTGAAGCACAATGCAGCGCTCTGTACCGGCCGGGGGACTTTAAATAGGCTGTGAGTCACATGAGTGATGGGAAACACACAAGCAGCTCTGTTGAAGTTGTTGTGTTTTCGTTTGTTTTTCGTGTATCAAGAAGATATGTTCAATCCTGTGATTGAAGTAGTTAAAGAGATCGGTGTGTGTGTGTTTGTGTGTGTGTCAATACCTTGTGAGCTCTGTGTGTCCTGGTAATGGTCGCCGTACTGAGAGTGCATGGTTTGGAAGTTGCAGGACTGCGGCCGATGCTGAAAAAGAAACCATATTTACCACCTTTGTTTATTTCTTTGTGTTCAATATTTTCCCTTTGAGGATGGCAATAGTTATAAATCACACACAAAATATATATAATATGTAAGGGATAATGTAAGGGATAAAATAATGTTCATTATTGCAAAATAAACACGGACAGTGTGATGCAGGACCCAGACGCGAAAAAGAAATCAATAATTTGGCACGAAATATAACAACAACAAAATATTTTTTGATTTAAAAATTATAATATGAATGCATATATAATCATTAATAATATAATAATTAAGAAATAGCCTGTTAGATTCTACGATTGGGAATAGCATCCACAGCAACACTCGAATCCATGAAATCCGTAAGTTAAATGTCTTCCCTCTGAATGCCCTTGTTTTTCATTCTGAAGCCTTTTTAAGGTCAAGCTGGCTTGGACCGGCCAGGGCCGTGGTTCAGCACTGCGGTCAGGCCAGAGATGCCCGTGTGGAGGCCGATAGATGGAGGGACACACTGAGGACCCATTGTGCCACATTTAGCGCGGCCATTGTCTGGTAACCGACGCACAAATCACGGCCTTCATAGCTGCTGTGTGCCGGAAGTCAGACCAGTACAACGCCCAGCAATAGCTTTCCAAGAAAGACACCCTGCCGCACCCCACCCCACCCCACCCCACCCCACCCCGCCACAGCACAGCACAGCACCCACGCAGGGTTAGTGAAAAAAAGATGGTCCGGTGGTGGTACCAGAGTGAGACGGTGGGTCCATGTGGGCCGTCTCCTGATTGGTGCAGGCGAGTGGGTGGGCCTAGAGGGGAGAGGAAGAAGGGCGGTAAGTGACAAAGTGTGGACACTAGGGGCACTGTCACTCACACACAACAACAACGAAGAACAGTGTAGTGCAAAAACAATACTTTAAAGCATTAAGCTCAATAGATTTGGTAAATAGTTTGGATTACAAATTGTTGAAATATGTAAATACAAATGAAGGCATTTGTCAAAAACAAATGTTTTTAAGCCAACAGGTGGCTTCTCGTAGGCCTTGTTGGGATCCCTTGAGACTTACTCGGCACAGATCTTGTTCTGTTTGTAGAACTTGTGTCTGGCTGTGAACAAGCGAGCGATGTACTTGGACATTTCCATATCATCCTAAAGAGGGACACAGGCAGAAAAACAGGCAAAAAGAGGTTTAAAAAACATCCTATAAAATCGCAAAATGTGCAATAATAGACGTGTGTGTGTGTGTGTGTGTGCATTTGCATGTTTCGACAACCTTGACGCTAGACTACTGGCAGCCACAACACTTACCGTGTGAAAAGTAATGGTGTCGTCTTTGCTGGTTATCTCCACCGTGATGGCTGTTTTGTTGTGCCCTATCGTACCAATGTCCTTCCATCTGGCACAGACGCACACAAAACACACACACACACCACAATATGCAAGACACAAGATAGGGGTTAAATGTTAGCAGCCGTTTTGTATTTCTATAATCAAAAATAATGTGCATGGACTCATCGGTGAGGTCAAAGGTCATGAAGGTCCAGCTTCCGAGAGGACTGACCTGTGGAGCATGATGGACCTCCCGTTTCGGTGTTTGACGAACACGCCGATGAAGGACACGCCGATGAAGATGTCGTTGGTGTAGTTGTCCTGTGGTTCAGACCAGACGCAGTCAACAGTCAGTATTAGCAAGCGGTGGCTTTATTTAGGTGCAGCCTTTCATGTGTATTTAAAACGTGTGGGCTGAAAAGGGCTTTTAGTGTCTTTAGTGGCATTAGAAATGGTCTGATGGGAGATGAGCTGAAAGCGCTTGTACTGGAAGACAAGTTTAACGTTGCACCTTAGCAGCAAAGCTCTCCTGGCCAAAGCCGTCCAGCTTCTCCACCTCTTTGATGTACAGCAGCTCCGCTTCTGCAGGCTGCATGCGACTGGAGACAATAACACAACACACACACACACACACACACAGCAGTGTTCAAAACCCTGCCCGCCGGTTTCCCCTTTTTCATGGACAGCCACAGGCTATGACAAAATCAAGCCAATGCAAACACGTACATACTCGTCCTTGTATGTAGCAAAGAACACACACACACATACATACATACATACATACATACACATACACACACACACACACACACACACACACACACACACACACTAGTGATGCGGTTAATGTATTTTCTCACCCGAATCCGCATATTGCTATAACTGCACCTGACCGCTACTGGAACCGATTTGTTCCCAACCAGCTATTATAAAATGGTGTCCCCCGGGAGTTTTCTAACACTAAAAGATTAAACGAAAGTCATGCAATGAGTAAAATGTAAGCCTATTAAGCTAATTTAAGGCTATTATATTATAAGTTGAGATGGCAGAGCAAGTTGAGGCCGTAGCTTTTTCTAACTAACCCGACCACAAATTATCTGCATATTATGAATAGCGATATTATATTCGGGTCACGCGGGCCAATGACTTAACCCGCGCATCTCTAACGCACACACACACACACAGAAACACACACACACACAGGAACACACACAAACAGAAACGCACGTGTGACTAAAAGCGAAGCAAATCAGAGGCCTACCAGTGGCTCTTGTGCTCCTCAGCTGCTTTCTGAGTCCACTCCTCCAAAACTTCTTCACCATGGGGCCAGTTCTGAGGGAGAAAGAAAAGAAACAAACAAACAAACAAAAGATAGAAAAAAAGAAGAAAACAAGCAAAAAACAAACAAGAAAGAAAGAAAGAAAACAATGATGTCATTGAACCAGGTAGCGAGGGAAATGTTACAGAAGACGGATGACAGAGGCGGTTGAATGGTGGGACAGAGGAGCGGAGTTGTGTGTGTGTGTGTGCGTGTCTGTGTGTGTGTGTGCGTGCGTGTGTGTGTGTGTGTGTGTGTGGGCATATCGGATGAACATCCACATCCTGTGCTCCCTCGCTCTTTGCCTAAACACCCTCTCGCCCTCCGATGAAACACACTGCGTCCACTGTTACCGTGATCCCCTGCTCTGACCCGCTCCTCAACACTCGCTGTGCGGCCGCCCGCCTTGGAATGAAGTGAAATGACCGCAGCTTCCACTAAAACCGTTTCCGCTGTCTCCTCTCCACCGCATCCTATACTGCACTGTTAAACGCAGAGACGGAGATGCAAATACTGGGCCATGCATCATATATAGTATGTAGGGGGGAGAGGAAAATCTCAAATATGTGCCTGTAGGCATTACACATAACTAACAACCGAGTCCCTTAGGGACGTCTGTAGTCAGGGGGACGAACACACACGCACACACGTGCACAACATACACACACATTATTATCTCAGGTTAAGTACTCACCACTGGGAAGAGCACATACTCTCTGAGGAAGTCCTGAGACATGAACTGGGTGAAGTCTCCAAAGTCAGCTGGAAGGATTAAAAACACACACATACACACACACATTTAGTAATTTCAAACTAGGATATCATTTTTTGTTGTTTTAATTATGTCTTCATTGTGTCTTTATTGGTCCGCATGAATATTGAAATAATGCTGTAAACCCTTTCATAAAGCTGGATACCTATTATTATTATTCTGTAGGCCTTACTGGTTCTGTCCAAATTCACACTCTGTCTACCGTCGAGAAAGAGCGACAGGGGAAGACTTGATACACAACAGGCATTGTTGTGGTGTCATCAACGTAGTTTAAAGAGGCTACAAAAGAATATGATTGTGTCCCAAAAGTAATTTACTATCAATTTTGGGACACGCTCACAGGTCAAGAAACGTAGAAACTGGGGCGAGACGCTACGCGGCGTCTCCATAGCGCGGTGCGCTCCCTGCTCCCGTTTAAGCACGTGCTTAAGCGCTGTTCCCCTGCTTGTCGGACATGGGGAGGTGTAGCGGGGTATGCTGGCCTCCCGGCAGATAAGGCCTTTCCTCCTCCTGCTGCCGCCGCCGCTGCTGCTGCTATGGGGCTAACCTTGGAGTTAGCGATAAGCTAACTGTCTGTTTACATTCCCTCCTGAGACACAGAACAACCTAGACCAGGACCGCAGAGCAAGTGTGTGTGTGTGTTTGAGTGTGTGCAAGTCTATGCGTGTGTGTGTGTGTGTGTGTGTGTGTGTGTGTGTGTGTGTGTGTGTGTGTGTGTGTGTGTGTGTGTGTGTGTGTGTGTGCGTGCGTGTGACTGTGTTGTGTGTGTGTGTGTTTATACGTAATGAGCGTGATACTGTAGGAACTCAAGTGGATTGGGCCCTCCCAATGGTATGTAGCCATATTAGGTAGTGAAGTCAACATGACCTGAGAACGAAGTGTGTTATGCCATCTCCTGCCTTGTTCCCTCTCTCTCCTGTGTGTGTGTCTCTCTCTCTCTCTCTCTCTCTCGTTTACTCAAGAATTAGCTTGTACCTGTGTGTGTGTGTGTGTGTGTGTGTGTGTGTGTGTGTGTGTGTGTGTGTGTGTGTGTGTGTTACCTTGTACTGCTAGGCCAGCTAGTCTGATTCCTTGCTCGACTGTGCAGTGGAGACGTCCGTCCAACACCTCCTTCTTCACCTGCAGGTAATACTGATACCTAGAGAGAGAGAGAGAGACAGAGAGAGAGACAGAGAGAGAGAGAGAGACAGACAGACAGACAGACAGACAGAGAGTGAGTATTAAGACATGATTCAAATTGCAGGGAGGGAAGTAGAATAGTGCTATACGCAACAAACAGCAGACCTGCAGCCAGGGGCGTAGTTTCCACTATTTTTACGGGGGGAATTGCCCAGACACCAGCCCCCCCCCCCCCCCCACCACCACCACCACCACCACCACCATCCCATCACACCTTTTAAAAACCCCAACTGTTTCCGTCCGTCACGCGGCATGTGGTTGTTATACGCCGAGAGGTCGTAGGGGAATCACAAGAACTGCAACGACTACGATACCGCTCTTTCTCGTCATCCCCTCTCTACAAATACACGATTGTGTGTATAATTACACGGCAAAACAACTTTTTTTTATGAGACTCATGGGCTCATGACTCCTTTGCCCCACAGAAAGCTTCCTTGCGTGTCCAGATTGCGCAACAGAATCAGAAGGCCGCAAAACGCAGCTCCTCGAGGAGCTGCGAGAAGCGTAAATGCACCAGTCAGGAATGAGTGAATCACCAGCGGCCCAAATGACCCAGAGTGACTCAGTCCTGACTCTACAGGAATGCCTGGCGAATATAAAAGCTAAACAAAAATCGCTTTATGGCGCTGTAAATATTTCAGTAACGCCAGGCCCCCGCTAGCTGCAAGCTTTGGGGTTTTGAGCTTGAGTCAACATGAACCGGCATTCGCGTAAACCCGGGGTCTAGTCTGACAAATCGAAGCATAAGTCCGTCTAACACCAAGCAGACAAACAAAGAGAAATGCCTCCGAGCTACGCGGCTAAGGGGAGGTTAGCCGTGGATCGGGTTCAGTATGGTTTTGTTGGGCCGGGGTTTTGTTGGAGGAGGTTGGTGTGACATTGTTTTAGGCTTGGCCCGATCCGACCTTACACACATCTTAAA
>JAOPHQ010004075.1:0-5000 GCA_030340625.1 Merluccius polli
CCTTTAGTCTTAGTTTGTCTTTTTACTGTTCCATATTTATTACCTGGAAAACTCCCTCTGCTCCCCTCACGCACTATATACCGGTTGAATGTTGAGTGAATTTATTTGGTTCAGGTGTGTTCTTTCTTTCTTTCTTTCTTTCTCTCTCTCTCTCTCTCTCTCTCTCTCTCTCTCTCGCTCTCCTTTTTTTCTCTCTCGCTCTCCTCCTTTTTCTCTTCTCTCACCCTTCCTCTCCAACCACGTTCCCTTTATTTCCTCCTCTGCGTCTCACCTCATCTCTGCTCACAGTCACAGTGTTCATTGATCCCTTCATCTCCCGCTTTTGCGTATCTATTTGCTAGCCAATGCAATAATGCGCGCACACACACACACACACACACACACACACACACACACATGTGATGGTCCACACAGCTAGATGGGCCATTCTCCTCGCCAGTCGACCACTCCTGCCGCCTTTCTCCTCGGCTTTCTTCTTCTTCTTCTTCTTCTTCTTCTTCTTCTTCTTCTTCTTCTTCTTCTTCTTCTTCTTCTTTTCTATTTATGTGTTCTTTAATCGTTTTTTTTTTTTTTCTCCCTGTTTTTACTTATCTCCATCAAACTAGTGTCTGTCATACTGATAGAGTCTGCCCTGCCCCCCCCCTCAACCCCATCTATCCCCCACACACACACACACACACACACACACACACACACACACATACACACATAAATCCAAGCCCAGA
This sequence comes from Merluccius polli, assembly GCA_030340625.1. Classification (NCBI taxonomy): domain Eukaryota; kingdom Metazoa; phylum Chordata; class Actinopteri; order Gadiformes; family Merlucciidae; genus Merluccius; species Merluccius polli. Next base: position 726 of record JAOPHQ010004075.1, read on the forward strand.
GGGTGGGTTTTTCAGCAGCTGGTTTTTGAGGTATTGACGTTTCCAGTGATAGGGGCCTGGTTATCTGTCAGGGCCAGGGCTGGAGTGTAATGGCTCTGTAATTGGATAAGATATGGGATTGTTGTTTGGGGGGGGGGGCAGAGGTGGTGGTAGGGTGGGGTGGTCGGCTTTTTTTTCCCAACGTGTTTGATTTCTTGCTCTCGGTTTCGCTTTGTGCTTTTTCTCTTTGGGTTATTATTTTCTTTCCCAGTCACGCTGTTTTCTAAATCTCGTTAAAAACAAAAAAGATTAATTTGAAAGTGATTATGCGGCAAATAGTTAACCTTCATAGGCAGGGGGTGAGAAAAAAACAAAAACAAAAAATAGAGACAAGAGACCAACAGGTGTGTGTGTGTGTGTGTGTGTGTGTGTGTGTGTGTGTGGGTGTGTGCACGTGCGTCAGGCATAGGATCCTTACATCAGTTGCATATACACCCCCCCCCCCCCCCTAATTAAACTTCCTCTCTATAACTTGACACAGGTCGCATCACAGCCCATTTAAAGGTTGGTTGGAGAACTTCTGTCTCTTATCTTAGCGTTTGTATCAAAGCTGCTTCTTCTTCTTCTTCTTCTTCTTCTTCTTCTTCTTCTTCTTCTTCTTCTTCTTCTTCTTCTTCTTCTTCTTCTCCTCATCATCATGTATTTATTATTACGCATGTCCTAACCCAGACCCAGACACAGGTCAACATGGATCGAAGCAGCAAGGATCAGAGGACTCCCAAGCTAAGAGAGAGAGAGAGCTATTTATGGCTTGGCGATAAGGAAATATGTATTATTCATAGTGACACCCTGAGACGTGGAATTCCTCATGATATTCAGATGCATGTCTAGATGCTCCTATAGGGTTGTTAAATTCGTAAGGCCGATCCAAACTGCCCATCAAAGGTTTATTACATTGAACTTTATGGGGATTGAAGATGGGATGTCGCATCACAACCGATAGTTTCAGGAATTGATTAATTTTTGTATTTCATGACCACATTTCATGATAATGCCACACGACGGAGAATATGGAATTGAGCCATCGGAAACAGCCTCGCTTCTGTGCTTTGAATCCTCGCGATTGAAGCTCACTTCAAAGAGGATTTTAGCAATATTTCCGCTTTTTAATGTAAATGTACATCGTTCATATCACGGCCATTGCAGTCAGATAAGGTTTAATGTTTCCGAATGATGAGGGAGATTATTACCGTTCTGATGTTTCTCTTTTTAGTTTTTTTATTAATCCATATTGCAATGTGATAAAATGGTATGCATTAAAAAAGCTGATGTTTTTTACAGCAGGAAAAACCCTTTTTATTCTGCTTGCTATTGAACAAGAGCTTACGCTGTTGATAACCCTGCGTTACTTTCGGTAGTAAGCAAAGAGGGTTTATGACAGTGTTCATATCATGAGGTTATTGGTTATGATATTCCCATGAAAAGTACTAGTAGTACTACTGACAGCAGTCTGTTTTCTATATTTCTACCTATTTCAACGTCTGCCGCTCTGGGTTTTTTGTTTTTTGATTGTTTTTGTGTCTATTTTAAAGTCTGCTCTGTGTTTGCTTTATGTCTATGACTGCTGTTGCGTGTAGGCCTACATCTTGACAACTGCAAAAAAAAAATGCACAGGGTCATTCTCAGCCACAGACAGCTAACATCGCGGGGCTAACAATAGACTTCCTAGCATTTGATCAAATGTCACAATGTAGCATACATGCTAAAAGTAAAATGTCAGCGAATCCGGGAAATATCAAACATGCTAATGCTGCACCGCAGAGGCGTGAACCAGACTTTCCTCTTGACAGTTGGTCATATATAATACAAGGCTGACTACAGTGTTGCTGGTATTTAAGAAGATGGATGTATAAGTAGGTGTGCGTTGTGTACAGAGCTAATATCTTAACAGCCTCGCTTCGTAGGAACCAGCGGCTGAGTCATTTTCCGCCAGACGGTAACGATCGGCGATGGAATATTAATGCAGCAAAGATGGACATTTTGATCCATACCTTTTACGATCAGTCAGCGTTATGAAGGCTTGTGACCGTGGATTGCAGAGGCTGCCTTGACCTCCCCATCCACACACACACACACACACACACACACACACACACTTCCCAAATCTCTTGCCACTCCCGTGCGGAAATCATCCTAAATCTACTTTCGGACCATCTATTTAAACGTCAACTGAAAATCAATGTTACATACAATTCAAATAATGTCCATAAAAAAAACAGATTTATTGCCCGTTTATATGGAGACGACTGTCCCTGATGTTAACGACCCCATTGTTTCATTTAACTGGCTGGGCGGGAGTTTCTTTATTGAGCAGCCCTAACACTTTGTCAGCCAGGAATGACGGACAACGAGGGCCGTCTTTACCATAGCTCCTAATCTTTAGTCACGTTGTCCCCGTCTGACCCCAGGTGCTGGCGGGTGGTCTCCCCTGGACAGCGACCATTACCAGTGGCTGCAAGTGGACCTGGGTTCCAGGAAGCAGGTGAGCACCATAGCCACGCAGGGCCGCTACAGCAGCTCTGATTGGACGACGCGCTACCGGCTCCTCTACAGCGACACGGGGAGGAACTGGAAACCCTACCACCAGGATGGCAACATCTGGGTGAGTCTTGGAGTGTGTCCTCGTCCTGTGGCTGCGTGTGTGTGTGTGTGTGTGTGTGTGTGTGCGTGTGTGTGTGTGTGTGTGTGTGTGTGTGTGTGTGTGTGTGCGCGTGCGTGCGTGTGCATGCATGTGTGTGTGTCCAATTAGCATGCAACATAGAACATAGACAGCCAGAAGGTTGAATTTGAATTAGACAGACTATATGCTGCTTTTGTGTATGCCTGTACTGCTATACCTTTCAGTTGGCTTTTTTTTTGTCTCCATGTTGCTAACTAACTAATTATGCCAATTGTATCACCAAACTGTACCAGACTGTTTACTTTAAGTTTAGTCTGTAGTTGTTTTTCTATATGCATTGTTTGTTATGGTATTGTGTGTGTGTTTGTGTATAAATTTGCAATTACTGTACTAAATGACAGCAATGCTTATTTATGATGATACAAATGGAAATCACTGCCACTTTTACACACCATGGATTTTTACCTCATGGATAAATAGTTTGTACATTATTGAAATATGAGTTGCTGTGAGTTTGGATAGCATTTTGGCCCTTTTGTGTGGGAGGCAACTGCCTGGGTCCACTTCCTGCATTTGTAAAGGAAAGCAACAAAACAGCGTAAAATATTAACATAATGAAATATCTAAACGAAAAATGAAGGCCGTCACATTCATTAGAAGCACAATATCAGTCATGAGTAGCAGGGACGGGTGTTTACAATGAGTCTAATGTGGAGTTTGATGTTAAATGGGCTGCTATTAAATGAGGGGGGGGTGGGGGGTGGGGGGGGGGGTTTGCTTACACGGGTATTGTTATTGAATATTGGAGCGAGCAACCTAAAAACTGTCTGGGGCGCACACACAAGCCCGGGTAGGTGTGAAAATGACCCCAGAAGTGTTATGAAGTGAAATTTCGTTCCTTTAATTAGGGCATTGCACACGCTCATTAGCTAATGGCTGTAATGGTCTGTGTCCTCACTGTTGCTGCATGTTGTACCGGCTGTAAATGGGCTTACTGTTACTACAATGATAACACTAGTCCAGTGTTAATTCACTCATTCATCATTTGTTTACCATGGTTTGCAGCAGATAAACCATAACAGGCAGGTAGAGCAACAACAACAACAACAACAACAACAACAAGTAGAGCAAAGCACAGTGGGAGGGTTATAAGGTGTGTGTGTGTGTGTGTGTGTGTTTGTGTGTGTTCTATGATTATATCTATCATCAGTATATATATAATGTGTAATTATATCTTCATTGTGTGTGTGTGTGTGTGTATGCGTGCTGAGTGCGTGTATGTGTGTGTGTGTGTGTGTGTGTGTGTGTGTGTGTGTGTGTGTGTGTGTGTGTGTATGCGTGCCTCGTGCCCTCGTCTTACCGCAAACGATTAGCTGCAACTAACACAGATCTTTTACACTCGAAAGTAAATGACACCATAGTTTTATGTGCTGCATCATAATTATGTTTTATTTATTCAGCAGCGGTTCCCCTCTGCCGTTACACTTGATTCATGGCTTTTAATACTTTGTACAAATATTCCAAAACACATTAATCTCACAGGGGTGGGAGGGCATACTCCCCTGATGTATGGGACTTTATTAGTTTCTAATTCATTGTCAGTGTAACTCCAAAAG